>PVIR01024247.1:0-26132 GCA_004026965.1 Petromus typicus | reverse complement strand
GGTTCAGGCTGGCCCTGAGCTCAGCCTCAAACTCACATCACAATCCTCCTGCCTCTGCCTCCCGAGTGCTGGGATTACAGGCGTGAGCCACCACGCCCGGCACTGTGGTATGTGGTACTAGTTGCTGCTGGGTGTGGGTCTCCACACCCAGTATTGTTATGTGGTTACCGGGGAATCGAACCCGGGTCCTTGCACTTGCAAGACAGGCGCCGGAACCACTGAGCTAACTCCCCGGCCCTAGATCATAATGATTTTAATCTTATCAAGAAAAACTTCTATGAGCTAAAACGGTAGATGTGGCTTCTCCAAATGGCCTGCACAAGCACAGAGACAGCCAGATGAGAGACCACAGCACATAATTTTAGTAAAATAACCAGAAAGGTTGCACTGAAAATGACAGGAAGAAGAATTACTGGTATCATGACTCTTTCAATCCCAAGAGGCCTGGAGAAAGAAGCTTAGCACTTAGAAGAGGGAAGGAGAACTACTGCCAGGCCAGTGAGAGTGAAGCCCTGTGCTGGTCAAAGCCCTGCACACCTACTCCCAGGCCAACTTCGTTGCACTGGCTCACCAAAAGTACACTCGCCAAGTGATGAAGGACCTGGGAGCTGAGCGTGAAAATTAGGCAGGCTTTGACTTGGAGGTCAGAGCTGGACCTGTTGTACTCAGACCTCTGTCCCCAGGTTAGAGTTCCCTGATGCAGCTCCTAAGTCTGCCCCAACATCAGAGGATACTTGCACATCAGTAAGTAAGGCTCGAGTTTTGGCCTGTATCATTGCCAGCCTTGGAGTAAGCCGAGGACATCCCACTCCCAAGGCTGTGCAGTCCCTGCAGCTCCAGAACTCATCCCCAAGCCACTTAGCCTAAGCGTGGTGGCTAGAGCCTATCTCCACCTTCCATATCCCATTCTTCGACAGCACAGCTACCCACAGGCCAGTGCTTAGAGATGAAGCCTCACAACTGGGCCTGGAATCAGGCCAACACCTGCATGCTGATGTTGTGGATCCTGTTTTGGCCTATATCACCACTGACTAAGCATGGGCCTGGGCCCACCCCCAATGCTCAGATCCTAGTAGTGTGAGACTGAGCAGGAAGGTACTGCCTTCAGCACCACTATTCCAATGCCGGGCACCATAATAAGAAACAAAGCTCCATGTGTTTGAAAGATGTAGTTAGGACAAGACTTTGCCACTGAATCCAACACCTGGTTAGTGAAAGCTAAGGTGAGTAGGTCTTCATGGCCCCCACCCTGAGGCCAGGGTCTGTAGGCAGAGTTTCTGGACTAGCCCTCACTCCAGCAGATGCTCATGGCCTGGGTATATTGGATTTCTTTCACCAGCTTCACTTGTGGCTGAATACGGTAGTCTTGGGCCATGAGTTGACTGACCTCAACAGAGCAGTGAGAACCAGATCATCCTCCAGTGCCGCTCTGATCTTGAAGGGTTCAAACTCAAAGTGAAACAAAACTTGGTGGTTTGCAGCCAGATGTTGGTTGCTGTTTGATCATTCTGCCTACAGCAGGGCAGAACTTCACAGTTACTGGATTTGGATGAGGCACTTGGGCTAGTGCTGGCTCAGGCAGAGCTTTGGGGGTGGCATATCATTTTTATGCACTCCCCTGTTTACTCTGCTCACACATCAACTTCCTATTGGAGACAAACCAGAGTTGGGATTTTCCTCTAACACTGGGATACTGAAAACACATTAACCACAGACTCCAGGCAAACTTGAGCCTAGATGTCATCCAGTGCTGAAATAGTGGAAGTGAGTACAGGGTCAGAAATAGAAAAGGAACCTATTGTAACAACTGTAAAACAGGCAAAAATAAAGTTAGATTATGAAGACTGAAATAAATACATAATCATTCAATACCCAGATATTGCATATCAGTAAGCCAGAGATTTTAGGAAACTGTTGTCACCTAATATTCAAAGTATGGAGGCAGAAACTGGTCAGATAATGAAGTAATCAATTTTGAAGCACTCTTTGGATAGTTTAGGTTTTTTTTTTTTTTTTTGAGACAGGGTCTTGCTTTGTGGTTCAGGTTGGCCCTGAGCTCAGCCTCAAACTCACATCACAATCCTTCTGCCTCTGCCTCCCGAGTGCTGGGATTACAGGCATGAGCCACCACGCCCGGCACTTCTTTGGATAGTTTAAAACAGTTCTTGTAAAGAAACTTAGGGAATTTGAGGAAAAGAGAAAAACTTCAGTACTCTGAAAAAGAAACAACATATGTGTAAAAGCAATTTAAAAATTGAACAGAAATAGTTGAACTAAAAAGCACACTTGGTTAAGTTAGTAATACCATTTAATGAAAAGAAAAAGCAGCATAGATCAAAAATAAAACAGACAGAATCAATGAGCTTAAATACAGAATGTGTTAAAAAGAATAGATCAGAGAAAAGAGTGAAGAAGAATAAAGTAAGCCTGGAAAAGTGTTGGAACAATACTAAAAGAGCACATATTTGGGGGGTGGGGATATAATTCAGTGGTGCTGCCCCTGCTGGGCAAGCTCAAGGTCATGGATTCAATTCCTGATCCTAGCAAGAAACAAACAAACAAACAAACAAACAGACATATTTTTGAGTTATTTGTGTTCAAGAGGTAATTGAGAATGCTGAAGAGGTATAAAACTTATTCAAAGAAAATAGAAAGTTTCCCCAATCTAGAAATCGACATAAATATCTAGGCAAAAGAATGACAAAGTACACCAGACAAATTTGACTCAAGAAAGTCTAACTTCAAGACATTTTATAGTAAAACTCCTAAATGTGATAAAGACAATTTTCTCAAACAGCAAGAGAAAAGAAGCAAATAACACAGACATGTCCCAATTTGCCTGTCAGCCAACCTCTCAGCAGAAATCTTGCGGGCCAAGCAGGAGTGGTATGCAATTTCCGCAGTACTGAAGAGGAAGGGGAAAGACAAATTTAATTGAGAATACTTAACCCAACAAAGCCAGGTTTTTTTGAAATAAAGGAAAAATGAAAAAGTTCCCAGATAAACAAGCTAAGAGACCCTGTCTCTAATAGACTTACTCAAGACATGCTAAATGGAAACAAAGATATATTAGTAAGAGGAACAAACTAGAAGGTAAAACCTCACTGGTAAGAGTCATTATATAAAAGATTTCAGAAAGCTTTAATATTGTAAGTATGGACTATAAACCTCTCTGGAATGAGAAAATAAAGATGTAAATGAGTTCTAGAATTGTATGTTATATATTGTGAAATAGAAAATACTCAAAGTGAAATAGGGTAAAGGGGGAAAATAATGAGATTATAACAAAAAAGAAAGGAAACAAATTTTATGTATATGAGGGGGTGGTAGGGTGGGTAGGGCTATGGGAAAAAAATGAGAATTAAGTTGTGTCTTATACTGGTACAAATTCCCGTTGTGGAGTGCAATCATGATGTGTATATGCAATGTACCAATAAAGATTTCAATAAAAAAATAACTATGTTAGTTTGCTAAGAAATAGTCAATATAAAATATATAAAATGGGATATCAAAAATGCAAAATGTGGGGAATAATGGTGCACAGGTGTCATGTTTTCTTATTTGTGACCATTCACCTTAACTGACTTGACAGGCTTGACAGGAGAGGCTACTGATCACGGGGGGTGACATTCACCAGTGGATAGTGACTACTGATGTTCTTAGCTGAGTTTGCTGGTGGGAAGTGGCTTGGGCTAAGGACATGGACCACTGGAGGTGGACTTTTGCAAAGTGGAGGTCTCACTGCTTTTCTTCCATTTGAAACCAGATAGCTGTGAACTGAAACAGAATTTAAAGACCTCCTTTAAGTTGTGGATACCAATTATTTTGTCCCAGCAATGAGCAAGTTGACTAATCATTAGTAGTGTATTTTCTCCTATTCATTTTTTTCACTTTTATTCTCATCTTTAAGATCATGTTAAATGGCCCTCATTTCAAATTGCATCTGTAGTAAAAGATGCCTTTTGTGAACTTCATGATTATCACAAAGAAAAAGTAATCTATAAAAGATAAATTAAAAGTGAATAAAGAGGGCTTTGGATTTAGCTCAGTGGTTCTGGCACCTGCCCTGCAAGTGCAAGGGCCCAAGTTTGATCCTCGGTAACCACATACAACAATGCTGGTTGTAAAGACTCACACTCGCCAGCAATTAGTACCACACACCACAGTGGCGAGTGTGGTGCCTCAGGCCTGTAACCCCAGCACTCGGGAGACAGAGGCAGGAGGATTGCTGTGAGTTTGAGGCTAAGCTCAGGGCCAGCCTGAACTACAAAAAAAAAAAAAAAAAAAAAAAAAAAAAAAAAAAAAAAAAAAAAAAAAAAAAAAAAAAAAAAAAGCAAATAAAGATCCAAAATATGCTATTGGATTATATTATTTAACCCCAAAGAACAAATTACAAAACTTTCTTTTAAGACTGATATCGATAACTGTAAATATAAATGTATGGTCTTTCCCAATTAAATGATAGAGTAACTGAATAGATGGAAATACTAAGACCTGAATGTGCAGTGTTTATAAGAAACACTTCATGTCTAAGGACACACACAGACTCCAAGTGATGGGCTTGAATTATGTACTCTATGCAAACAAACTATGAAAGAAAGCTGACATAGTTATACTTATCTCAGATAAAATAGACTTTAAATCAAAACCAGAAAAAAAGAGATAGGGAAGATCATTACTTAAAGGTCTCAAATAAGCAAGAGAAAATAACTATATGCACCCAGTTTTGGAGAATCTTAATATATAAAGCAAATATTAAAAGACACAGAGGAGAGAGAACTTTCAATACAGAGACAGTTGTGGACTTTAACACACCTCTTTCAGCAAAGGACAGACCAACTGGAAATAAAATCAATGAAGAAATAGTGATATATTGTACCTTAGTACAAATGAACACAGCTACATAACATTTCTCTAAAGAGCTATCAAGTGTGTACATACTCACATCAGTACTTGGAATATTTCCAAGATAGATCATACAAAAAGGCACAGAAGAGGACTCAATGAGCTTTTTTTTTAAAAAAAAAATTGAAAACATTAGAGTATCTTTTCCAAGGAAAATATATTAAAACTAGAAATCAATAAAAAGTTTGGAAACAGTAGATTTCCATTGCCAATAACCAAGGTATCAAAGAAGAAATCAAACAATTTAGCAAGTTCTTGCAGTATATGAAAGTGGAGACACCACATACCAGATTTATTAATTTGATTATTTTATTGACACATATTTACAATACAAAAAGATTACATTTACTATAGGGAGTCGGTATGTGCACCAACATGTAATACATCTTCATTTGTTTTGTATTCCTTTCCTCCTGCATTCCCCACTCCTCCATCTCTGGGTCCCCTTCTCATTTGCAAAAGCTTTATTTCCACTTTTCCCTTCAATCTTTTTTGTTTTATGTCCTTACACTCATTTTCTTTTTCTTTTTAAAATTGATTTTATGATCACAATCAGCATTGAGAATTTGTACTAGTTCATTACACAACTTAAATCCCCTGCTCCATATACACATAAATTTTTTCCTTTTTTAACATCAAATGTTTTCTTTCCCTTCTTTACTTACACCTATCCCCCATCTCCTTCCTCACTTCTCGTCTTTCTTGGAAATGACCTCCTTGCTTTTTAATGTCAGTCTGATATTTTGCTCTTTATTTATATTTTGGAACTATAATGTTAAGTGAAATGATTCAGCCTCATGAATCTGCTCTCAATTAATTTTTTATAAAGATAATAAAAGCATTCATTGGAGAAAAGATAGACTTTTGTTTTGTTTTGTTTTGCTTTGAGACAGGGTCTTGCTTTGTGGTTCAGGCTGGCCCTCAGCTCAGCCTCGAACTCACAGCAATCCTCCTGCCTCTGCCTTCCAAGTGCTGGGATTACAGGTGTGAGCCACCATACCCAGCAATGTGGTGTGTGGTGCTGATTGCTGCTGGGTGTGAGTCTCCATGCCCATTATTGTATGTGGTTACTGAGGATGAACCTGGGCCCTTGCACTTGCAAGACAGGCTCCGGAATCACTGAGCTAAATCCCTGGAATTGAGATAGGTTTTTTAATATAAGGTGCTGAGAAAATTGAATAATCACATGCAAAAGCATAAAAATAGACCCTCATCTCATCTCAGTTTCAAAAATCATCTCAAAACAGATCAAAGACTTAAGAATACATCTTTTACAAAAGTTGTACAAGAATAAATAGGGGAACTACTTTAAGGTATTGGTATGAGCAAAAAGTTTTTAGAAAAAAGAATTTTTTTTTTTTTGAGACAGGGCCTTGCTTTGTAGTTCAGGCTGGCCTCCACACCCCGTATTGTATGTGGTTACTGAGGATAAACCCGGGCCCTTGTGTTTGCAAGACAGGCGCCGGAACCACTGAGCTAAATCCCCGGCCCTGGAAAAAAAACCTTAAAAAGCATAGGAGACAAAGGCTAACAGACAAGTAGAATTGTGGCAAACATAATTTTTCTGTGCAGGAAAGGACATATCAGTAAAATGAAGAAAACACCACAGAGTGGAAAAAATATTTGTAAGTTTCCGATGGGCTGAACATCCAAAAATATATAAGAAGCTGCAGAAACTCAAGTGCAAAATCAAATAATCTGATTAAGAATTGAACATTGAACTTAGTCATTTTGGAAAATACATATAAATGCCCCATAGAGATATTCCCAATCCAGGGAATTAAAATAAAATACTATTGAAATATCAACTCACCCCCCCCCGAAAATGACAATTCACAGAATGACAAAAGATGAACATAGGAGAGTGGAGATGGAGAAAAAGAACACACATATGGCTGATGAGATTGTAAATTATTGCAGCAGCTATGGAAACTGAATGGAATTTCTTAAGAAAATTAAAAACAGAGCTGTCATGTAATCCAAAAACTCCAGTGTAGATACCAAAAAGGACATCAATATTTTGACCAAACTTTTGCATTCCAATATGCACTGTATCGCTGTTCACCAGGCCAAGAAATGGAAACTATGTACATCTCTATCAAGAGATAGAGAAAATATAGTGCATAAAAGAAAACCCCGTCTTTAGGGGCAACCTGAAGGGAGTGAAATAAGCCAGGCAGAATCATGCAGTGCAGTGTCACTCACATGTAGAATCTAAAGTTGATCGTGCAGCAGCTGAAAGTAGAGTGATGGTTGCTGAGGCTGCAGAGGGCAGGGAAGAGGGTGCATGAGGAAGGTGGATCAAAAGGTGCACAAGTACAGTTAGACAGGAGCAAGAAATTTGGTGCACTAGTGTACAGTCAGAGGACCAGATGAAAATAATGCACTGTGCCTTTCAAAAAATTTTTTTTAAAGTTTAGAAAGCTTTTATTACAAGCTCTTAAGATAAATATGCTGAGTTTAACTGAATCATACACAATCTACACATGATTGGAAACAGCCTGTGCTGTTCCATTAATATGGACTACTTAGTGCTTTACGTATAACTTGAGTATTAAGTTTTAAACATGAGTAAACACTTTCAGATATGCAAATATATATATATATATATAAAATAGAAAGAAATCAGACTATAATTTGAAAGTAATGAAATATAGAAAATGAGAAATCAGTTTAGCAGTTATGCAAGAAAAAGATTCAGTGAATAATATGATGTCATTATCCTTTGAAAGAAACCAGCTAGATAAACAATGTTGTTCTTTATTTTGTTTTGTTCTGGTTTTTTTTATGATGAATTCTAGGAATAAACAGAAGCTCCTTATGTTCAACTTTGGTTTTTCAATAAATCTACAGTAACAATTTTCTTTTTTTTTTTTTTTAATTATCTTTATTGGAGATTGTAACAAAAAAGTAACAATTTTCTAATAGATAATTCTTAAGCATACTTTCCCGAAAACATTTAATGACACATAATGTCATATTTCAATAGAGGTATTTGTGTGAGGAACAAGGCAAAGTAGTCCAGAAATAAAATAAGAGTTTATAGTACTTGGAAGATAAAGTCCACAGTTTTCTCTTAATGATCTTTTTCTCAAATGTGAGCTGTTCTCAGCTTTTATTTTTTTGAGGAAGGAGAATTTTGTTTGAGATAGAATGTCTTTACATAGTTCTAGTTGGCCTTAAATTCACTATGCAGCTCAGGCTTCACTCCAGTTTGTGATGATTCTCATGCTTTAGCCTGTAGACTCCTGGAATTATAGGTGTTTGCCACTAAGGTCAGTTTTAGTCTTTAGTATGGATCATTTCAGTTAATTAGGAAAGAATGGATAGAGCAGAAACAAGACCATTGAACAGAAGCAAAGCAAAGCAAAGCAGAACAGAGCAGAGCAGAGAAAACAAAAAAAGAAAAGAAAAGAAAAAGAAGCGCTACATTCCCCAGACATCTACATTTCTCTATAACAGTCAGGCACATACCTTGTTTATTTGTTTGGATTTTTTTGTTGTTGTTTTCTGGTGCCAGAGATGGAACGTGGGCCTTCATGCTTCCAAGGTAGGAGCTGTAGCACTTGATCCAAATTCCCCTGCAGGTACCTTACTTTGAAGAGTCATGGAACACATTGTAGGGCAAAGGGCAATAGTCCATGGTATAACCAAATGTGTAGGCATCCCTTTCTATAATGGCTCACCAACTTCTAAAGAAAATCAAGTTGTCTCACATACCTCCCAGTAGATAAAATCATAAATATGTCCAGTGTCAATTTGTATTTCCCCTTCCAGCTCCATAGAGGGTAAAAAGTACTTTTCTTGATTAGCACTAAATAGCTCTTTGAAAAGTCATGACTTGACAATTATGAGATCCATAAAAGGTGTTTATTAAAGAACACAATTACTATAGCTACATTTTTTATTTACTACTGACTCCTAGGGAACAGGGAGAGGAGTCATTATCCTTGTTAATAGTGAGGATCTTCAACTCTAGACATTTAAATGACACCTACATCCTGCATTCCTGTACTTCCCCTCAATAAATGATAGTGCTCTGCCAGGAACACAAGAGGCATTTATGGCAAAGCCAGTAGACAACATGATGCTGTCATTAAGCAAACACTCAGTGAATACAAATGATGCACATCCCTGGTGGCAGGTATTGCAGATGCTGCCAAAACAAGTAAGGCCTGGTTCTCACTTCAGAATTAAAATGCATACGAAGGCATAAAATTAAAAGTCCAACTTTGTATGATCTAAAGATATGAAAGTCATAAAATATGACAGTTCAAATAACTATTCAAAGAGTATCACAGTTTTTAATTAGAATTTGGCAACCTTAACAATACCCGAGAGTGTGATGGCCTATAAGGACATCATAGAATTTTGGTTTCTGTGATCTCTTAATCACTTTTCTCTCCCATAAAAGTGCTGTTTACAGGCCAAAGTGTACTTGGGAGATTTATTTCAAGCTCAGTGACCTTAAAATAGGGAGATTATATTGGATTTCCTGGTTAGAATAAATACAGTCATATGCGATTTCTTTTTGTTCTCCATTTTGTTTACACATTGTCTCTTTGGTTGTATTGATGTGTCATCGCCTAAAAATATTTTATTCATTGTTTCAAACAATAAGCTTTGTTTTGTAAATTCTTTCATATTTCATTTTTATGTCACTTACTTTGCTCTTAATTGTACGCTTACCTTTTCTTTAGTTTTTCTAAGTTATTGTGTTGATTTGTTTCAAACTTAATCAGTTGAATGATTGTCTTTATTTTTCTTCACATTCTACTCAGCAAATTCAGATTTATAAATTTCTGTTGAATAGGCTTTAAGAACACTATGTAATTTGGACCATTGTTATTAAGGTCCAAATAGCTCTACATTTATATTAGGATTTACTATTTAACATATACCATATATTTTTTCTCCTCTCAACATGTATAGGGTTTTTATTGTTCCTTCAATTGTTATGTTTCTTAGATTTTTGGTTATTTACTAATGTACTAAATGTCTTAATATAAGAATTTATGTATACAGAGATATAAGGCATTGATTTTTTAATTGATTTTATTGGTACATTTTATATATACAATATGATCACATTTATCATAGAGAACTTGTATCTGTACATGACATATCTTGATTCTCATTTTCCCCTTTCCCCTACCAGCCCTATAACCCCCACCCTCTATATACATAAGCTTTATTTCCTTTTATTTTTTTACAATCAAGTTTTTTCCCCCTTCTTTACTTTCCCCTACCCTCTTCCTCTTTTCTGTTTGCATATTTCCCCCATTTCACATTACCTGTCATACTGAGGCATGAATTTAAACAGGACACCGTAGGAACAGCTTACCTGTGTCCCATAATATGGAGGGCAACATGACTAGAACTCACATCATTTAAGAATATCTTTATCCAGGACTGGCATTCAGGCTGTGATGCCCTGAATTCTGGGCCTAGGAGGGCTGGGGAATATGGGAATTACACATGGACTCTGTCTGGCTTGGGCTTGTTGAGTCTCAAGTGAAAGTATTTGAAGAGGAAGCACTGAGAGGGAAGAATTCATAAGAGACATAAATACAATCTTCTTCAATTTTCATGATCTGTTCTTAGAAGACACAGAATTTAAAATTCACAATACTCTGTTGAAGCCAACATTTGCAGCCTAGACTCAAGGTGGGGAAGAATGTCTCTTGACTGAGGCAAGAGGGTTCCCCAAGAATCCACAGTCATATTTTAAAATTACCTAAATTATATCATGTTCAAAGAAAATATTTTTAGTGTGTAAACTTTTTAAAAAATTTATGCCCACCAACACATATTAATACTGCTACTAATGTGATTCACAGAGATATATTTACACATGTAAATGCTATGCAAGGATGATGTCTACCCATCCTTCTATCCTTGCCTTCTCTCTCTCTCTCTTCCCTCCATCTCCAGAAATTTCTTTTAATTTTTATTCATTCTTCCCTACTTCCAAGCTTCTAGTTCTTCTACAGAATTAACCTATTGGTGTGTGTAAATAAGTGAAAACATGTAGTGCTTATCTTTGTGTGTCTATCTTACTTAATTTAACAGAATGATCTGCAGTTCCATCCACGTTTCTGCAAATGATGAGATTTCATTCTGTTTTATGACTGAGTTGTATTCTGCTGTATAAATAATTCATTGTATTTTCCAGAAATGTGTGCTTGTGTGGTAGAATATATTTTGGCTTATATGTGCTTCATAGCTCATACTATATTGTTATTTTCAATGTTTGCCTTAAGTATATTATTTAAAACTATTTAAAACAATCTCCTACTGAGATTTTTTTTTTGTCTAGTATTAGACTTTTTGGTTTTTGATTGACTCGCATTACTATGGAGGTACTGATAGTGCATTTGTTGAATTTTGAGTATCCTTATGGCTGTCCTTTCATTTATTTGCTTGTTTTTTCCCATATATACTCTGTCTTATGAACTTGGTGGATTCTCTGAAACTAATGACTGGACATTAAGTAGGTGACATACAATCACCTACCTCAGCATGTCTGGAGGCTTGTGTCCTGCTTCTAACTAGTCTCTATTAGCCATTTACCCAGCATGCTGAGGCCCAAGCACTTTCTACATGTCTCTGCAAAGATTTTCCACACATTTCTTTCAGGTGGCAAGTATGAGCTTGAGTCTTACCAATATCTTAATTTCTCTGTTTTTGTCTCTTCAGTTAAACTCAAACAATGAGCCATGAGAGGTTACCATCCTGTTTCAAAATCCTTGATTCCATAAAATTAAATTCATCTCATATTTTAACAGTAGATTTGAACATATTATACCGATGCTCTATAGATTAGAAAATCCAGTTATTATAAATGACAGCAAATCTCTCTTCTGGGTGCATAGTAATTTGTGGGTCTTATAGTACTATAATAATTATCTTACTAATCATTAAAGAGACACTATGACCTAGTTAAAAATGAGCAAATTGGGAAGTTAAATAACTTGTCTGTAAATGCAGCTAATAAAACTCACCAGTGGTATTGAAATATAGGTTGTTTGACTTTCTGAATTTTTTCCTGATATGCTTAATCCATGCTAACTCTAACAGCAGTTCTGAGTCATAAAACTAAGGCACAAATAAGTGCATATTGAGTAGATAAACTTTAAAAACAAGAATTATAAAATATATCATGTGAGTGTAAGTATTGTGAGAAGAAATAACATCTTAAAATAAAAAAATTGTATGTAAGTTTAGAAAAAATGAGGAAAATATTCATCTAGAGTATAATTTACTTATTTAGTCTTTTGGCAAATTCTTATTGGTGTATAATCTCAAACATAAAGGAAAGTTTCAACTACAGTACTGAGAACTTCTTTTACTTTTTATTCAGCTTCACAATTCTTTTTGTTTTTTTTTTTGTTTTGTTTTTTTTTTTGAGACAGAGTCTCATTTTGTAGTTCAGGCTGGCCCTGAGCTCAGCCTCAAACTCACATCACAGCAATCTTCTTGCCTCTGCCTCCCATGGGATTACAGGCTTGAGCCACCATGCCCGGCACTGTAGTATGTGGTACTGATTGCTGCTGGGCCTGAGTCTCCACACCCAGTATTCTATGTGGTTACCAGGGATCGAACCCAGGCCCTTGGTGCTTGCAAGACAGGTGCCAGAACCACTGAGCTAAATCCCAGGCCCATTCACAATATTTTTGTAATAAAAAATGAGATGATTTATTTTAAAATATAAAAAAATCAAGATTAACATAAGAAGTTACATACAGGTTTTATTAATAATTTTTATTCAAATATTTATTGGTATATTATATATACATACCATAGTAACATTCAACATTGAAAAGTTGTATCAGTGTATGATATGACGTGACTTAATTCTCATTTTTTCCCATTCCCCTACCCACTGTACAACCCCTGGCCCCCTATATACATAGATTTTCCTTTTTTATTACCATCATATTATTTTTCTCCTCTTTACTTACCCTTAAACCCCATTTCCTTTTAAATATTTCCTATTTCACAATATCTACTTTGTATTCTAGAACTCATTTTCATCTTCATTTTCTCATACCAGAGAAAAGATATGATATTTACGCATCTGTGACCTATATATTTCACTTATGAGAATGTCCTGAAGGTACATCCATTTGAGTATGAATCACCCAATCTTATCATTTTTATGGCAGAATAATATTCCATTCTGCAGGAGAGCCACGTCTTCTTTATCAAGTCTCCAATTGATGGACATTTTGGTTGTTTCCAAAATTTAACTATCACAAATTGAGTTGCTATTAAAAAAAAAAAAAGCTGGGCATGGTGGCTCATGCCTGTAATCCCAGAAGTTGGGCGGCAGAGGCAGGAGGACTGCTGTGAGTTCAAGGCTCATCTGGGCTATACAGTGAGCTCAGGGGTAGCCTGAACTACAGGTGAGACTCTGTCTCAAAAAACAAAGAGTGTCAGCTTCACAATTTTTAAAATACTACCATCTTTTTCTCCTTGTCTTTCTCTGTCTGTCTCATTCTATTTCTTAGTACCTATATTTTAGTGTCTTGGAGTATTTAATATCAAGCTTATATATGCAGAATCCATTTCCAAGCCAGTTTACACCACAAACTAGAATTTACACAGGAAGCAAAATTCTTATGATAACTCTTTTCTGAGTGTGCATAATGAAAAGGGTACTATAAATAGGCACTGTTTTTCGCTGACAGCATTTGTGAAGAAAAGTAGTATGGGGCCAGGTAGTTAGCTCAGTGGTTCCGGCGCCTGTCTTGCAAGCGCAAGGACCCGGGTTCGATTCCCCAGTAACCACATACCATACTGGGCGTGGAGACTGACGCCCAGCAGCAACCAGTACCACATACCACAGTGCCGGCCGTGGTGGCTCACGGCTGTAATCGCAGCACTCGGGAGGCAGAGGCAGGAGGGTTGCTGTGATGTGAGTTTGAGGCTGAGCTCAGGGCCAACCTGAACCACAAAGCAAGACCCTGTCTCAAAAAAAAAAAAAAATAGTATGGATATGTTCAAAACAAATTCTAAATAATGTTCTTCCAAAAACAGATTCAAATGCAAAAGTAGTAGATAATAAGAACCTTCTATTTATTTAAAATTTGTTAGTTTAAAGCATGATCATTTGCATGCGAGAAAGAAATGGGTCACAACACACAAATCTGGGTGACTGATTGGCTACACCTGTCAGCCAACACACAATCTCCCAGTCCTTAGCTCTGGGTGACTTCCTACACCATCACTTCCAAAAGCCCATTTTTAAGTAGTGAGAGCTGACATATCAAATGTATGAAATTTCCAATTTCACTCAAGCTAAAGTCAAAGTCACATCACATTTCCCAAAGTCAGACTTTGCTCAGCAATCAGGCAGAAGGTGGATGATTGAGGAACAAGAAACAGCACATTTTCTTCCAAGTGTTATTGACTTAGCATTGATTGATGTTTTAGTTCTGTCCACTCCTTGATACTAAAGAGAGGATAAACTGAAGGACTAATTTTGTGTACACTCTTTTTCAACTTCTGTTCAATATTGGCTTAGAATAAAGCAAATAGTGAAATGATAATGGCAAAGACAAGAAGGGCAGCAGATATATTTTCAGTTAGTATCAGAAGGATGCCCTGAAATGGTACAGGGAAAAAGTAGGGGAAAATATCTCAAAACATACTTTATGTGGTTAGAGTCTCAGTCTCTAGGTCAACTTCATATATATATATATATATATATATATATATATATATATATATATATACATAAAACATTGAAAAGAGTCTCATAAGTGCCAATGATTTGCATATTTTAGGATTAATTTTTTGTCTTACATGAGATAGACTTTTTGGATAGCAAGAGTGATGGGACAAGATGACCTCTGATGCAGTATCAGAACATCACATGGACTGTTCACATTCTTCTTCTATGGTACAGAAGCACAAGCTTCACAAAACAACAATGATTAAGTCAAAGAAAGAAATCATGAATGCATTGAGTATCAACATATCTTGCCGTATACATATTCAAATAAATGCCAGTGTTCGGTAAATTGCTATGAGAATTCAACTGAGTCCCATATGAACTAGTACATACATGTGCACTTTAAAATGTAGGTTTCTTTTCCCACTCATGGAGAAATATTTGGGATGTTATCAATCACAAAAATCTTCATTCAGCTTCTTTAGAAAATGGTTTATTTTGAAACGATACATTGTCAATATATAAATAAACTCAAAGGGAGAAAACAAAAAAAGAAAAGTATACAAATATCATTAGTTTCATAGTTCTCTCGCAATGGAGATTGTAAAGGAAGCTAATTTCAAGGCATAAGATGTTAAATATCCATCTGAAACTGTAAATAGCTCTCTAATCAGGACAGTTTGCCTAAGAAATCCAGTTGTGGAACATTTTATGAACAGAACATGTGTAATAAGCTGAAAGTCATGTGTATGCATTGAAAGTTTTGGAGCTGTATATGACATATTGAGTTTGAAGTGAGGTTTGAAGATAAAGTTGGAAAAGAACCTAACTCAACATTTCATTGTTTTTATTTCCACAAAACAGCTACTTAACATTACAACTGAGAACAAGTTTCGTTTTGTTTTGTTTGTGGTGCTGTAGATGCAATTCTGGTCTTTACCACCAAATTATATCTGCACTCAAACTCACACTGGCAAAAAAGATTTCTCTTTGGAAAAAATATTTAAGCTTCCAAACTAGATATGCCAATGAATAGTAATATATAAATCACAATGTGAGAAGCAGTGTGTGTAATCAAACTGAAAACAATGTTCTTATTTATGAGCAGAGAAACTCATACTGTTTCAATAATTTACTAATAATATGATTCTTGAATTTTAGTTGAATTATGCACAAGTGCAATGAGTTTATGAAAATTACAGAAGATTGTATATTGCTATTTATCTTTATATAAGGTATATGGAAAAATGGAGTCATCAAGTCTCAGACGGAATTTTCTGCCATATAAAAGAAATTATTGTTTAAATTATGGGTAGAAGGACAGGATCTGAGACTGATTCTTATTACTCTGCCTCTTACTGTTTCTGTGACCTTGAATAAAATAATGAGAAAATATGATGCCTCTTTATTTCAATAAGGTTTTAGGGAGGATTAAATAAGTTTATTTGAAATCTTAGATAAGTGGCACATAGTAAGAATGTAATAAATACTAGAGTTATTATGGGATGAAGGCAAAATGTACAAATGAGAAAATCCATACTCTAGAGAAATTTCATCATTAAAGAAGGGTGAGTGAAAACAATAAAACACGCGATGGAATTTAAAATGTTAATATTAGGACAAAAATAAAAAGATAAAAAATAAAGTTTCACAACATGAATTATTAGACTGAGAATACAGATTGAAATTAATGCAGGCTTTTGCATATTGAGAAGGTAATTGCAATAGGTGATTTGGAGGGAGAAGGAAATAAGGTTGCAGAGAGCTAGGAGAGTAGGAAGCGAAGGCCCAGTGGCGGAAGTCAGCTTAAGTCCTCAGGAAGGTGGCAACATGTGGGTTATCAACCCGCACCTCCCAAGCTTGCCAAATTCTTATGTGCTAACTTATTTTTAGACACTATCTTTGTGTCTACCCTGATTCTGAGTAACACTTTTGAAAATGGGAGCCTGGTGCAGTGGGGTTTTAAGGGAAATCAAAGGAATATGTTTGGGCTAGGAACTTAGAGGAAGGGTGTCACGATTCTTGGATAAGAATAGGGTGGCAGTGGTTCTTCTACAGAATGGAGTATTACTCTGCCATACAAAATGGTAAGTTTGAATAATTTATACTTAAATGGATGTACCTTGAGGATATCCTCATAAGTGAAATAAACAGGTCATAGATGTATAAGTATCATATCTTTTCTCTGGTATGAGAAAATGAAGATGTAAATGAGTTCTAGAATGTATGCTATATATTGGGCAATAGAAAATACTCAAAACGAAATGGGATGAAGGTGAGAAAACAATGAGATTATAACAAAGAAGAAAGGAAACAAAGTTTATGTATATAGGGGCTGGGGGTGGTAGGGTCGGTAGAGGTATGGGAAAAATTACAATTAAGTTGTGTCATACACTGGTACAAATTCTCATTGTTGAGTGAAATCATGATATGTACATGTAATGTACCAATAAAGATTTCAATTAAATTTAAAAAAAGAATATGATGGCAGTTTTGAACACTTGAAATCCAGTATTGAGGGATGCTCAGGCAGGAGAATTGCAGATTATTCTCACTTGGGCAACTTAGAGAGATCTAGTCTCAGAAAGAAAGCTAAAGTGTGCTGCACATACAGCTCAGTGGTTGTGTCCCTGGATTCAGTCCCCAGTGCCACAAAAGGAAAAGAAATAATACTAACAGTTTGGGAGAATGAAATTCAAGGCATTTTGGAAAACTCTATTCTTTTTTGTGAGGACATTAATGGAATAGTAGCTTCCACAGTGCAATAGTGTCCAGTGATCAGGAAAGGGCTAGCGATGAAGCAAATGCTGGATATCTTTCTGCTGCACTAATCAGTATTTTTTTTTTCTTTACAGGAAGACCAAGTAATTTTTCCATGTTGTCCTAGTAACAGTCCTATAGTGAGATAATCTTGTGACAGAAATGAGGCAAAGGAATTTTCAGGTTTCTGTGGCTTTTTAACAAGGTATCCCTGTTTAATCCATTAAGTATAACCTTTCTAATCTCCTGCTAGTCTCTCGCCTTTGGGGGTGTTGTCCCAGCACATATGCTCAGGTACTATCATCAACGACTTATTAGAACTTTATTTACTGAGCATCCCACCAGAGAACACTGGCTGTAGCAATCAGTATCAAGTGTCATCCTCTGAGGATGTTTTGGACAGCAGCGATGACACCACTCCTGGCTTGGAGCTACTACTGCATGGATTAATATCCAAAGCAGCAATTTCAAACCAAGTGTGACACTATAAGGACTTTGTAGTCATACTGCTACTTCCACTAATAGCTTACAATTACCAGTGCATTCAGGCCTATAACCTTCATTTGCTTCTGAGATTACTGGGCATGGTTTTCTGCCAAATATTAAGACGTTCATTTGTACTTGATACAAATAGGAGGGCTGTATCAAGGCTGGTTTTAAAAAGCAGTGACTAAAGAACCAGATAGCACTGGACTCAAATCCTCTCAGTTCCATGTATTAGACATTTAATCTTAGCAAGCTTTAATTCTCTCAGAATTTCTCACTGAAGAACATTCTCAGAGAAGGGATACAAGATGATATTTCTTCTGTTAAATAGTAGAACATAGTGGTTAAAAATATGATTCCATGTTCCATTTGGGATCCAGGTGTAGAAAATTGAATAAGTGCTTTTATGCCTTAATGAAAATAAAAATCCAGACAAACTACAAAATTATGTTTCTTAACTCCTTTGGAAGGTTGAAATTGCAAAGCACCAAAGAGAAGGAGGATACACAGACTGTTTCAATTGAGGCATTGCATTAAGCAACACAGAAGTGACATACATGTGGGTGATAGGAATGAGCAACATTCTGAATGCATAGCTAAAACCTGAGTGTGTATTAGTGTGATGTAAAAAAATAAAAATCCCTGGAAGGAACATATACAAGGTGAATTCTTAGACTATAGCCTTGTTTTCATCACTCTCCATTTGCCCAGAACAAAACTACAGCCGGGGCAAGAGGGAGGAGAAATCCTTTTGAAGGTGTAAGCATGAAACAGGGGTCAAGAGCAGGCAAAGGTAGGCAGCCTAGCATTACTTTTCAGCCCTCCTGCCAAATACCTTCATACCTTGAAAAAACACTAAATGTCACTCCCAAAGCATAGGTAAAGATCTACCATTACTGGAGACTTGGTAGAGGGAAAAAAAATCTTTATAGGGGGAAGGCAAGAGACGGTAAATCTTAGGACCCTATACCAATCCTTTATATGTCTCCTGTGTTAGCACTTGACGTGGAATGTATGTCCCAGATTAGATCCAAAATAAATACAAGGAATAAAAAGACTTTGTCCTGATAAATATCACTAGAAATAGTGAAAAACTTGACCATGAAGATGAAGTGCACAGGGCATTAACATAAAGCTGTGGTTGGATGAGTATAGCATGGAACTCTCCGTCCATAACACTGCACTGTCCACTATGAATAATAGCCAGTGCTAACCTATCATTAGGGGACCAACAGAATCATAGAAAGAGTCACTTGCTGCAGATAAGATCTACAGGGACGTTTACAAACTGAAGGAATAGCATAGCCTTTGAGTAACACTGTGCAGAAGCCCCGAGCACTCCATCTCACAACAAAGCAATGCTAGAAGAAAATGAAAAACAGAAAGTTAGCATAGAAGCAAAACCCTAACCCAGAGATACTACACAGTGGAAGAGTATTTGCTTAGCCAGAGAATAAAAGGTACAAAATGAATATATGCTGTTGCAATTTCTTACTCTATAAGAAATAGAACAAGGTTTTTTTTTTGTTTTTTTTTTGTTTTTTGTTTTTTTTTTTTTTTTCACCAAGGATTGAACTCAGTACCTTGCATGGCACCATTGAACTAACTTTCCAGCCCAAGGATAGTAATATTGTTTCAGTATATACTGTGATATATTAAGTGTGTGTGTGTGTGTGTGTGTGTGTGTGTGTGTGTGTGTGTGATAAACTTTAAGAAAATGGCTAAAATTTGGTGTAAATAAAAAGAGTGCAGTTAAATTGAAATCATAAACAACACTGATTTATCCCATAGGAGGAAGAAATATTTAAAAATGTAATAACTGACAGGTAAAGAATGTAAAAAGGATTAGAAAGTTGATAGGTATATATGCAACTATATTGATAAATTTTAAATATAAATTATTAAAACACTAGCATTAAGAGATTTTCAGATGGAACACCTAATTAAAGAATATATAGAAAATTTCCTTTTAAAAATAAAGATGTAGGGCCAGGAATTTAGCTCAGTGGTTCTGATGCCTACCTGGCAAGTGCAAGGTCCCAAGTTCAATCCCTGGTAACCACATACCACAATGCTAGGCATGGTGACTCATGCTCATCAGCAATCAGTACCATATAGCACAGTGCCTAGTATGGTGACTTATGCTTGTGATCCTAACACTTGGGAGGTAGAGGCTGGAAGATTGCCTTGAGTCTGAGGCTCACTGGGCCACATAGTGAACTCAGGGCCAGCCTGAACTACAAAGCGAGATCTTGTCTCAAAAATAAACAAACAAACAAATAAATAAATAAATAAATAAAATTTAAAAAATAAAGATGTAGATACTTTAAAAGGATAGACACATATTTACTATAAATATATGAGAGCAACTTGGATGGGCTGTACTGAGACAAGGTAGGTGTGGTTCCCAGAGAAATGAGGTGGAGTGGTTCTAGACATGGAAGACCCACCTGAGTATTGTGGCTAAAATGATATGAAAGGACTATGGGTAGGGAAGTTTGCATGGTGCTGATTTTCCTGGAGAAGTTTGCTGCAGCTGGTTTGCTTGATAGGAACTGGGCTGCTCTCCTTTTCAGAGAAGCTCATGTCCTCCCTGTCACCAAAGATGGCTGCTGTTCTCACCAGGAAAGCTCCGGTCTTTGCCTTGAGCCTCACTTCCTGGCTTCAGTGCAGATCCTTCAGCCTAGTGGTGCAGCTCCTACACCTGCCAGTATAGACTTTCTAGCTTCCACCGCTGGGATTGGGCCTTTCTGGTGCAGATCCTTGATAAGGACTTGCATAGGACCCTGCTCTTGGCTCTGGGGCCCTGGCTGGACTCACACAGAGCATTACTATTGGATCTAGGCCTTCGCCTGCCTGGATTCTTTAGGACTCTAGCACATGGACAGATCGCTTTCATTCCTCTGGCTTTAACTTTTTTGGTAAACATTATAAAATAATCTATTAATTGTGTAGCCTGTATTTAAATGATTCCTTTGCAAAGACTGCCACAATAATAGATTCTACAGAACAGAATATTGCCAAAGATATGGATGTATATTACATAAGAATCAAAGGGTCAATTTACCAGGAAAAAAAATAATCATCCTAAACATTTAGGGATCTATTAACAAGCTTTAAAGTGCATAAATGAAAAATCAACAGAATTCAAGGAGCAATAAATAAATTCATCATTGTAGCATTTCAATATTCTTCTCTTACTCATTATCAAAGAAAAAGGAAGAAAATAATTAAGGATGTACAAGATCTATCATTTCATCAATGATTCTAACTCATTTGACTTCATAGAAAAAACCAAATAATAGCAGCAGAAAGCACTTTCTGTTCAGATGCATAGACAACAAACACAAAGATAGGACACATTCTGGCACATAGAAGAAAAATGTAAAAATACTGAAACCATACAAATCTTGAAAGTGTGCAAAGCATATTTTTTGAGCAAAAGGAGTTGGATCTGTACATCAGTAACATTTAGAATAGTTAAAGGAGTAACAAACAAACAAACAAAAAAACAAACAAAAAGTTTCCTCAGCCAATTGCTGATGGAGAAGTGGAACATCATCATACAGAGGACTGTGAAATGCTAGATAAACTCTGAAGAAAAGAAACATGTGGGGCTGGGGATTTAGCTCAGTGGTTGCGGTGCCGGTCTTGCAAGTGCAAGGGCCCAGGTTGGATCCCCGGTAACCACATACAGCAATACTGGGTGTGGAGACTCATGCCCCCCATCAATCAGACCACATACCTCAGTGCCGGGCATGGTGGCTCCCGCCTGTAATTCCAGCACTCGGGAGGCAGAGACAGGAGGATTGCTGTGAGTTTGATGTTGAGCTGAGGGCCAGCCTGAATGACAAAAGTGAGACCCTGTCAAAAAAAAAAAAAAAAAAAAGACATATAAAGTTAACTATACACTTACCATAGGAGTTATAAAATTCATTGCTGGGCAATAAAGAGAAACAAAACACGAAATCAAGTACATTAGTACTTGTAGGAAAACATCTGAATGCCATCAATCTTTGATTGGATTTTTTTAAAGTTATGATACATTTATACAATGAAATAGTTACTTAATAGAAAAAAGGAATAAAGGACTCATAGTACTGCCCAAAACCAAATAGACCCATCTGTCCCACACTCAGATTCTTTTCTTAACAGTAAAAATACACAGACATATCTCAATTAGCAAGCACAGAATGACTTCGACTGTAGAAAGAAGGCAGCAAGGAATCTTAGGACTTGAGAAACTGAATAGAATTCAGTTCCCTGAGTTTCTTTGCTGCTTCCATATCACAAACATGTAAATATCATATCTTTTCTCTGGTATGCGAAAACGAAGATGTAGATGAGTTCTAGTATATATAGTTGATATTGTGAAATAGAAAATATGTAAAAGGAAAGAGGGTGTAGGGGTAAATAACGAGGGGGAAATAATGTGATAGTAATAAAAAAAGGAAAGAAAGCTTATGTGTGTAGGGGATGGGATGTTGCAGGGCGGGTGGGGGAAGGGAAAAAAAAAAGAAAGGGCACCATAGAAGTTTGCATTGTGGAACAAATAACATAGACAACAATGTAGTATCTCCAAATCAGTCCTATTTGCTTTAACCACAAGATCAGAAAAAGGATGATGTAGAACAACAGAAAACATTTTTAATAACATTCATCATATTCTTGCCAAACACTAATTGAGAAGCAGCCCCCCTAAAATGTCTGCAGTCAATATAGGGCCAAGCAGAAGAAACTGATCTTGAACTTACCCTTTGGTGTCAGAGTGAGAAGATGATCATATTCTTCTGCCACTAGTGTGGCCCAAACTCATGGAGGGCTCGCATTGGAGCTCATGGTTGACAGGATTAACTGCTTTGCAATTCCCCTGACTGAGCTGTATAGGCTGGGCTGACTGGTGACTGATCTTCCTCTATCAACTTGACAGAAGCAGGTGGTGACCAATTTCCTTGACAAGGAGAATTGTCAGTAGAGTTTAAAGGCAAGCTGAGCTTCTAAACTCATATGACAGCTAGGAAAGTTAATGAAGGCAGAACTTTTCTCTTATGTACCTCACCCCTGTCCGTGGTGTCAGCAGGGGCTAGCAGAGAGCTGAGCTTCTACTCCCACTGCACATCAATGAGATTCAACATGACAGTTCTATCAAAGCTAGTTAGTGTTTCACTTTGTACCATTCCTTTAAGAACAGGGTCCACTATAGAGTTGAACCATTATGCCTTCCAGATATAAATGAGGCAGAATGAGGCTACAGAGCTAGTTTGTGCTGTTCTCTGCCCTCCTATCCTTTGGTGTCAGGTGGTTCCAGGTAGAGGCTGAGGTATACACCTACCGCACAGCAGCAAAGCACTTTGAGTCACTTTATTCACTCCTTTCTCTTGGGAATAACAGGGCCAAGTGGGAGCTAGAATCCTACTTAGAGGCAAGATAGTTGTTTAAGCTGGTGTCTTATTTTAGCTGCAAAGTTTTCAGGAAGGCTAAACAAAGAGTGAAGCCTCCATTCCACCTATTTGCAAATCAGCACTCTAATGTCATCTAGGTGGTATTGATAGGACCTGCTCAATGTCCAGTAGCTGAACATACACAAAATTCATAGTCTCACTTGATATGGATGGTAGATTATTGTTAAGTGACAAGACTTTAAAATCAGGCATCAGAAAAGTACCGCAACATGAAATTGGTAATTTTTTTAAAAAATTATTTCAACAACAAAAAAGATGTTATGAAATGGAAATTACAGAGCTGATAACAAGCTGTAATTTAAAAAATCCTGCTAAATGGGCTTATTCAGAATAAAGATGACAAAGGAAGAATCAGTGAACTTGAGGACAGATTGATAGAATTTGCCCAATTTTCACACAAATAAAAACTAAAAGATGAAAACTTGGCAACTTTTAAGGCAATAATAAAAGAGCTAACTTTCATTTTGTCAGTATCTCAGAAGGGATCTAGAAACAAGATGAAACTGAAAAACTAAAGAACTGGTAATTTTCACAAATGTGCAGAAAGACAGAAATCTACAGATTCGGGAGCACAGGAGAAGTCTAAATATAATTCTGGGAAAATATGTTAATATATATCATATTCTACCTTTGTAAATGCACAGACAATAACATTTTGAGTCATGTTGCCACATATAATTCCAGGGAAATGCACAAAACATAGAGGATTAACAGAGTGACTAAGTTCAAAGGATGACTCTTCCATTCAAGTAAAGTTAGTGGGACAAAGCCTGGGTGAGGAAAGATGACAAGATTGCTTCCAGTTATGTCAGCTTGAGGTGATTGTCCAGGAATTCTTCTGTCACAAATATACTGCCTACCCTCTTTGTTATTGAGCAAGAGTGGAGAAGTCAGAGATTTTGATATGCTTCTGAACACAGAAAAAAATTCCTAGAAATGTCATTATATTATGAATTAGAATTTTTGATTGTTTTGAATTTCTTTAGGTTTGAAACAATCACATGAATCTGTGACCAGGGTACTCAAAAGTTCTTTGTTACCCACCTACAACAAGTGAGTCTAATAACACTGTTAAAACTCCTGTGTTATATGGTACGCCACAAAGTTTGGACTGTGTTGCAGAAGTCTATGGGATGGGTACAACAGAAAATTCAAGAATAAAGTTACTCAGCAGAAAAAGTATGATGCATTGTTAAGGGGAGATGATTTTACAGAACATACTGTGTTTCGGAAGTGATTCTAATATCCATGCAATGTTTCATTGCGTATAATACATTGTATATATTATACACAATAATCAAATACATCAATGTTTAGTTCTCTGTCATAAAGCATATCAGAGCCTTTCCATATGGAATGAAAATGTGGACATATAATTTTCTAATGGACTGTCCTTGATGACAGTGACTGAAGTTTCAGATCCAGAATCCTATCCAGAGATTATACACTCATGTTCATTTCATGAGAAAGAAGTTAAAACCAAAGGGACTATAATGACAGACTAAAGGAAGAAAATGTAATTTGAGGAAACCAACAGTGATTTTGCGTTAATACCCGTACTAAAAGCATCATTAGACTATAGAAAACCCATTAGGATCTAGTAGATAAAATTGTTAGTTATATGTGAGAGAAAATTAAACAATGCCTCCATGATCAAATCACGTTCCGAAATCTCCACTTCTAGATACAAGAGACATTTGGTGAACATGTCAGATATAAGTGAAAACCAATAGAGTATTTAATTGTGGTCATGTAAAGGTGACAGTATATAGGGAAGAGGTTTAAGCAAAGCATACCAAGTAATACGGGTTTGGGGTAATGTTCTTATTTTAATTGTGATGATGTTTTCACAGGTGTGTATACCAGTGTGTCAGATCTCACTGAATTGTATACTGGAAATATTAACTTAAATAAAGGTCATCACGTGTTGATTATATCTGAATGAAAATGTTTAAAATAAGAACAAATTCTATCAGATGACAGGCTCTAAATTAAGAAATAAAGATGAAAAACATGTCTCCCAACATTATACAATTAATGTATTCAACATGAGGAGGACCGCATTTTCTGTTGCCCCCTCCTCAATACAACATGTGTTGGTTAGGAGAACTGTGAGAAATATATTCTTTTGTTGATCATTGTGTGTGTGTGTGTGTGTGTGTGTGTGTGTGTGTGTGTGATGACACTAAAGTATAAGAGATTTAAAAAATCCAAAATTTCTTCAAAAAGAACAAATTGAACAAGTACTAGATCATCCAACTATTAATATTCTTAAACTGTTTATGAGTTTCACAATAGGCCTTGCACATTTAAAGCAAGATAAAATTGGCCTTTTACCATATAGTTCACCTTTAACTAAATATTTTTACTTAAAGCATGTAAAAATTTGAACTTCTCAAATATTTATATCTTGCCATTACACTTTGATAACTAAATTGTCACATGAAATGGCAGCATGTAGAAAATGATGATCATTAACTTAATTTTAAAATATTATAGAACTATCATTCTTTATTGAAAGTTTTCTATTTAATGGTGAAATACATATGTCATGAAGGACCCTGGGGTTGTGGTCTCAAGCACACTGCAAGCAATACTAGATCTTTGAAAGGAAGCACAGAAACAGAGTTAGAAGCTATTTTGACAATGCAATCATTACAAAACAACAATCAAGACATCCTCATAAGTGAAATAAATAGGTCACAGGTGTGTAAGTATCGTATCTTTTCTCTGGTATGAGAAAATGAAGATGTAAATGAGTTCTAGTATACACAGTAGAATATTTTGAAATAGAAAATACTTAAAGGAAGAGGCTGTAGAGGTAAATAATGAGGAGAAAG
>PVIR01024246.1:0-25781 GCA_004026965.1 Petromus typicus | reverse complement strand
GCCATGGTGACCTACCTCTTCCTACCAAGCTTCACTCCCAATATCAACCAGCTATAATCCCATCAGTGGACTGATCCAGTATCACACCCACGAACCAAGCAAATCCTAATGGCTCTACTTATGAAGAGATGAGGCTTTGGGAGGACATCTTGATATGAGTCATAACATTCTGCCATACTCCCCAAAAGACTCATGTACATCCCTTTTTATGCAAATACATTTAATCCATCTCTAAGGGTTGCCAAGATCCTAACAGGTTTAGCATTAATGAAAAGCATACTTCTAAATTCTCTTCTGAAATTTCAGGCAGAGTTTTAGCTGGGAGCCCCTGTAAAAATGAAAAGAAAGTTTTACACTTCCAACATACAATGGCATAAGATAAACAATCCCATCTAAAAAGGTAGAAATAAGAGAGGTAGAAGAATGAAAACAAAGGAAGACCGAAATTCAGCAGGCAAACATTGAATCTCACTGTTCCATGTCCAGCATCTGAGGCAATCTGTGGCAGGATGTGACTCCTAAGGGCTTGAGAAGCATTGCCACCATAGCAGTACCAGGGTTTCCCCCAGGCCTCTCTCTTAGGCTGGCTTTGTGCAATTGTTTTGACTTCCCTTGGACAATACATATTCCTGGTTTCAGCAGCCTTCTGGGGTCTCCACTGCATCTTGGCCTCACACTCACAGCTTCACACACTGGCCTCTTGGGGTCACACTCTTGGGCTCCCAGGCCTTCTTCTGAAATCTGAGTGGAAGCTTTCGTGACCCCACAGCCTCCACATTCTGCATGCGCCTAACGCCAACACCACTTGAGTGACACCAAAGTCTGCTGCTGGTTGGAGTAGTAGCCAAGTGGCGAGGCCAAGTGCTTGGATGGCCGAGCACTATGAACCTAATCTGGAGGAGCAAATTCTTAGGCTATGGCCATTTGGGAGCATACTGCCCTGGTGTTCTTTCTCAAGGCAAAGTCTTATACCTTTGCAATTTTTTGAAATAAAATTTTAGCTCTTTTTTAAAAATCCTTTTTTTTTTGGTACCAGCAATTAAACTCAGGCCCTTGTGGTTTTTTTTTTTTTTTTTTTAGGTTTTTGGAGACAGGGTCTCGCTTTGTGGTTCAGGCTGGCCCTGAGCTCAGCCTCAAACTCACATCACAATCCTCCTGCCTCTGCCTCCCAAGTGCTGGGATTACAGGCTGGGATTACAGGCGTGAGCCACCACGTCCGGCACTGTGGTATGTGGTACTGGTTGCTGCTGGGTGTGGATCTCCACACCCAGTATTGTTATGTGGTTACCGGGGAATCGAACCCGGGTCCTTGCGCTTGCGAGACAGGCGCCGGAACCACTGAGCTAACTCCCCGGCCCCCAGGCCCTTGTGTTTTTAAGATAGGAGTGGTACCACTTCTGCTACGTCCTGAGCTTCATACCTTTGTAATTTTAAGACTGCAAAGAGTGGCGTCGTGCTGGTTTGTGTGATAGCTACAGGCTTTTTATCGTTAATCTTTTCAACAGTCAAGTTCTTCTCTGCCCATCTTTGAAGGCTGCAGCTTTTCTGGAGCTTCCTTTCCAGCCAAATTCAAAACTTCAAAAATCATTCTGTTCATTGGGCACTTGCTCTTGATGCTCAAGGTGTAGCTGGCTAAAAGCTTCCAACAGCAGCCCTTCCACCACTACAACATTAGGTTTGAAACTTCTTCCACCAGACTAACTAGTCCACCACCCTTCATTTCAGCTTGATTCCCACAATATCTGGACACGAGCATAATGCACACAGATTTCTGCTAGAGAATAACACATAAGACCTGGAATCCAACTGCCAGTGGAGTATTTCTTCCCAACTGAAACCTCTCAAGCCTCATCTTGACTGGCTGCATCATGCTCAGCATTCTCATCTTCTGAGCCCCAACCAGAATCTCCCATCAAGTTGGCTGACAGCCTTTTAGGGCTTCTTCTCCAGATGGCATCTCCAAACCTTTCCAAACTCTTTCCACAAACCAGTTTCAAAGTCTTCTGGACCATACAGTCAGGTAGTCACAGCAATGTTCCCATTTCTCTGGTACTCAAAAGTGTATCAGTTAGAGTTCAATAGAGTAATATCTATCTATCTATCTATCATCTATCTATCTTATTATCTATCTGAATTATAGGATAAGCGTACAATGGCTGCTTATAGAAACTGCTGAAAAAGAGTCATCTGCAGGCTGGAGGACTGAATGGTCCCATCCAAGGTGAAAGACCTGCAGCTGACTGCAGAGTCCAGTTGGAAGGCTAACGGGTCTATGCTGGGAGCCTGGAGGTGGACATCCAAAAGCAGTGGAGAGGACTAGAGCTCCTCTGAAGGAAACAAAAGCAAACCTTCCTTCCTCTTTCCCTTTTCATCCAATCCAGGCCTGTCAGTTGGTGCACATACTCCCAGGGCGGGGCTTCTCTCCTCAGTAAATTCAGCATGCAGTCACACCCAGAACTGTGCTAAAGTATCAGCTGGACATTTCTTAAACTGACACAATAGTTAATTACCATAACATATGAGTATATAACTTTGCCAAAAGTCTTAAATTTGGAGGTTTTTGCATAATAGTTTGGATTTCATATTTATAACAAAATTATTGTCACTAACGATAACAGCTAATCCTTCTTAATCATCCATTTTATATCAGGTACTCTATAAAGTACTTTAGTGTACACTATGCCTTTTATTTCTCCATGACAATGCTATGAGGTAGATATTACTACACTCAATTCACCAGTCAGAAAACAGGCTTTAGAGTCTAAAGAGAAGAGAGAAATTGCAACTTGCACACACAGACTCTGGACTCTGTACTTTTAACAACTATACCTTCCTACCTCAAGGATTGGTTACCCTCTTGGCCCAGGTGGCTATTGGTTACCTCACCCTCTACAATCAGTCCTGTTCCCATTCTTGAAGTTTCCACGATTTCAGGAGAAAGTGAGCTCTCCTCACTGCGGGACTTTGGTTGGAGCTCCTGTCTGTGTGGGGCTACTCAGTCCTGCACTCATCCTGAACGTATCCTTCCTGGTCTGTGTTCTGTCAGCCTAGCCACCCAAACCAGTCTCTTTTCTTCATTTCCATCAAGCTTTTCACTCCCTCAAGGCCTTTACATTTGTAATGAATTTTCCCCAAAGTCAAAAAGCAGAGGTTTTACTGTATAGAAAATGCAAATTTAAAAACTTGAATGGGGCTTATCTGTGTTTCACAAAATTCCCATAATGCTTTTGGCCATTGTAAGAGTTAGGATGTAGGCTAAACTGCTGAAACAACATTCAACTCCCACTCCCCAAAAGACTACCAGAGTGTTATCTCTCTCTACCAGTCCAGAATTGAGCCATCCAGGCTGTGCGGAAGCTCTGCTCCTTACAGTTACTCAAACTGCAGCTCTGTCTATCTCCCTACTTTGCCACCCCCTGGGAGTAACTGTGTGCTCATCTACATGGTGGTCAAGTCACATCTACACACAGCCCATCAGAAGGAGAACAGAGCAGGCGGGGAGGCAAGGACTTCCTTCTATGGAAGCAGATGCACACATCACTCTTTTCTCATCCCATTGGCAGGAGCATGGTCACATGGCCACACTGGGTGCAAAGCATCCTGGGAAATGGATTCTCTAACAAGTCAGTGTGTGCCCAGCTAGTGTACTGTCACTACGCAAGTAGGAAAGGTTTTAGGGTAAATAATTGGATGTTTCTGTTTCAAACAACCTAGTCCAGCCTTTGGTTAATCTTGTGTTCTCTCTTTTTCCTCCTTTCCTTTTGTCTGTCTCCCTCCATACCTTCTCCATTCTTATTTATTTATCAAGCAGAACAGTCTAGCTATCTCTCTTTTTCATTCCTCCTATTCTCCCACATCTAAGGGTCTCATTTTCCATACCAAATGACTTATAAAGTTCTTGTCCTATCCAAAGACCTTTCATACTCAGATTGACAGTCTAATATCAGTTAAGATTTTTTTTTCCTAATTTTACTACATGGTAAAAATAAAGCCAGACATCATTTAAAGACACTTTCTCCAAAACACTGATTTAAGATTCAGAGAAATCCATTAGTCTGTACTGTAAACATCTCATAAGTAATTTAACAAACCCTCAAGAGACAGAGGCTGTTCATGGCTTAACATGAGACAATCTCACACTAAAATGAAGTGTAAAATCTGGACTTCTGAGGAAAAGTTTCTGACGAGCCAGCTGTTACTCTTGACTTGAAGAGTAGAAAAATCTCCCTGAGTTTTAATCTCCTTTCCTCACTTTTCCAGAACCTACCTGCTCTCGGTTCCACCAAGCCACACAGACATTTAAAGTGTCCATTATGAGTGTTGCATGTAACGTCTAATGGCATGTTAGTAGGCAAGGCCAGTTACATGGACTTCCAGCCTCCAAAACTGTGAGAAGTGAACATCTGTGGTTGAAGTCACCAGTCTATGATGTTTTGTCACAGAAGCAGGAACCTCTGAAGACATTTTCTAAGAGTCTCTACTTCCTAGAAGGCACTCTTACTGTCGGTCATGGTAGGCTAGCATGCTATGCACCCACCAGAGCCTTACAGGGCACTGTATCCATGTATTCTCATTGAAAAACTACTTGATAAGGTGTACATTTTGTCCATTAGGAAGTAAACTCCAGAAGACAGGAGTGATTTCTTTATTCCCTCAGCAGCTAACATAATTGGAGAAACAGAGAGAGAAAGGGAGAGGGTGAGTGTGTGTGTGTGTGTATGTGTGTGTGTGTATGTGTGTATGTATGTATGTGTATGTGTGTATGTGTGTATGTGTGTATGTGTGTATGTGTGTGTATGTATGTGTATGTGTGTATGTGTGTGTATGTATGTATATGTATGTGTGTATGTGTATGTGTGTGTGTGTGCGTGTGTGTGTATGTGTGTGTGTGTGTGTGTGTGTGTGTGTTTGAAAAGTGAGTGCTCTGGAAAAGGCACCTGTTCTCTCCCATCTTCTTTGAGGCCACCACGTCCGGGAAGCCTGCTGCCTCAGCGTCTGCCCCTCCGACTCCTTCTTACCATCTCATCAGCATCTTTAACATCTTGCATATTTGCCATGTGGCCAAGTGTTAATTCATCCTCTAGCTTAATGTTTTTAGAACTAAAAAAATTCCACTGATTAAGTAAGTTACTTTGTAAAATATTGAACCCTAAAAACTAAATTTAAAATATTAAAAACATTACTCATAACCACTGTTTTTTAGATTTCCCTTTACAATCTTGTTTGAAGTGATGTGTTTTTAAAAAGCAATGAAAGAAACAAAGATTCATTATAGGATTGTTGAAATATAGAATATAAATAAGAAAAATGTTGCAAGTACCCATGATCTGTCAGGCATGGTGGTGCGTGCCTGTAATTTCAGTGCTCTGCAAACTGAGACAGAAGGTTTGCAAATCTGAGCTCAGCCTGGGGACCTCAGTGACTTAGCAAGACTCTGTCTCAAAATAAGAGATAAATGAATGACCGGAAATGCAGCTTAGTATGAAAACCCTAGGTTCAACTCAAATAATTTTTTAAAAAATCTTTAGTCCCATGACCCAGAGATAGTCCCTTTAACTGCCTGGTATAATTTCTTCCAATCTCTTTGCTACATGTGTATGTGTGGATTGCTGTGATTAATACCCAGTATTTTCTGAACGTGCTTTGTTCTATTGCTGTAAATAGTCTGAGCTCATTTGTACTTCAATAATCTTTTAAGGAAAGTATTATCAGTTCCATTTTAGCGATGACAAAATAGACACTGGAAGGTTAAGTTATTTGCTCACGATGCAAGGAACATGTCAGTGGAGTCCTGTGCGTCTGTGGGTTTGTCTATGTATATATCTAAATATCTATCTAAAGCCCACTCTCCGGGAGCAGCAGGGGCTGACACTTCTACATCCGCAGAGCTGAGCACAGAGTTAGCTCTAGGAAACAATAGGTGATCAATTGTTAGCAGTTTTCAATTGGTATTTTCCAGCACAATCTGCTGGGGCAGCCAAGACCCAGGCTGTGCTTCCTGTCTGGTCTGGTCCAATCCTGCTTTCTAACAATCCCAGAGGACCCTTTTATTTTGTAACTTTAGAAGTCGCAAGCTTCCCCAGCTCATACTGCCTCAAAGGTCAAAGAGATGGACTTTATCTCTCAGTGGGAACAGTCTCTAAGCATGTACAGGTTTATTTAAAGCCATCACATGCCCCATGCCTGCAAACTTTGTGGCCGCACTAGTTTGGGGGCTCCCCAGTTGCTCTCCACAGTGGGTTCGTCGTCTGAAAAGTCCCAGGCGCACACAGACCTGAGCGCACTGACTGGTTCTCAGAGAGCTCCAAGCTGCTTCACTGCCTTCTATAACAAACAGCTCTATAATGCCATCTATCTCTTGGATTTAGTCACTGTCTTCAAAACTTCTGGATGATTCTGAAAGTGCTTTGCGGGCCCTGCCATGGGTCCCCTGCGTGCAGCCCTGAACGGGAATCACGGTCCGAGCCTGGTTCCTGTGTGGGCCCCTCTTCTCAGCGCAGGAGCAGAAGGGAAGCTGAGGGGACATGGAAGGCGAAGTGGACAGCTGCTGAAGAAAAGAGGGGCTGGGTCCATCCTTTGGGCCACTATTATGTTGCTACTAATATTTAGCATTTATAGAGCTCCCTCTGCATACAAAATATGCGCCTTGGTTTATCTCATTGGACTTATCTTCTTTCTAGTCAACAACAGCAGACAGTACTTTCACCCTCGCTTTACAGATAAGAAAATAACGTCCAGAATAATAAAGTAACACACGTGAGGATGCATTTACTAGTAGGGACAGCGTGGGTCTGAGCTTAGGTGCTTCTGACTCAAAAGGCCACCCCGGAGTTTAGGAGCAAGATGGCTTGGCCTTGACTCTTTGCTTTGGGTGATCTTTAACATCACTCTGGTGTGTGTTTCAGTTTTCTCACGGGGAAGGGGCTCTGCGCACACGCTTCTGAGGGTTCTCTGCATTAGGATGAGTCACTGACGGTGTTTAGCACTTGACAAACGGTAATGGCTCCAGAGATCTGCGCCGGACCCCAGTGTTCAGCAACTCGTGTCCCTTTCTGGAGACTTGAATCTGCCAAGTGGGTGGAGACGGGACTTGCTAGGATAAATGAAACTTCTCACTAAGTCCTTAACCCAGACGTCCAGGTCCAGCTAAACTGGCCAACCATTCCCCAACCCAAATACCAATGATACACGTCAGAAAGGGGTTCAGGGACTCGGAGGCCGACGGAGGGATTTTGATAGCCGCTCTCCACCTTCTTGTGGGTTCAAAACGCCATCCAAAGCACAGAGCAGCCAGACTCGGGTCTCGGCTTTTGGCACTGAACCCTGGACAGTGCAGGTAGGACTTCCTGTGACGTGTTTCCACTGCAGCCGCCCTGCCCGGTCTCCTGCAGTGGGGTTTCGGGCGGAGCAGGCCCGGGCCGCTCTAGTCCTCTGAGCACTGCTGGTCCGAGTCAGCGCTGGCTTCCCACCGAAAGAGCCCGGAGGTCTGTAGCGGGGCTCGGCACTGCTGCGTGCGGTCGCGCCCCGCCCTGCAGGCGGATTTGTGAATGTGCTTAACCCCACCGCGCTGCGGAGAAACCACAGGGCCCTGTTTTGTTCTCCGCCGGATACACCTGCCCGGGAGGCTGGGCTCCCTCAAGCTGCAGGCTGCGGTTTGCTTTACTTTTAAAGACTGTAGCCTCCAGTTAAACCCGAGCGCACCATTGCCTGCACTGAGGCAGAAAAGTCATGAAAACCACATTTTTAAATTTTCTTTTTAGGGGTGAGGAACGATCATACTCAACTTTTGTCTTTAATGGGTGTTCTCCACTTTCACATCAGCCATTGCTCCCCAGAGCACGTTAGGGGCGCGTGGACATGCATCAGCAAGAGTATCGAGTCACCCACTGAGAAAGGTGGACGCTTTTCTCTTTTTGCTGATCTTTTTTTTTAAAAAAAAAAAAACCGGGGATCAAACTGTGGCCCTTGTGCTTCCAAGGTAGGCACGGTACCATTTGAGCTAAGTCCTCAGCCTTTGACAATCTTTTGGATCAAGAAAAAAAATCTTGATTTTTGTTTGAAGAGAATACATTTTAATATCTAACAATTGCTAATCTCCCACTTTAGAAAACAAAAGCAAAATGTGAGGTTGGGGTGAAGCTCAGTGCAAGACCTCATGGATGGCATCTAAGAGGCCTTAGGTTTCATCCCCAGCACCCCAGATAAACAAATAAATAGGTACAGGCCTCAGGATTGAAGCCTTTTGTTAGATGTAAGCATCTATTTAAGTATTATGGTATTTTCTAAATAAAGCTTGATAGTGTTGTTTTGCTTTTATTGCAATTTTTTTCTTTTGAGATAGGGTCTCACTTTGTTGTAGCCCAGACTATTCTCAAACTCACAAAAATCCTGCCTCTGCCTCCTGAGTGCTGGGATTACAAGCACGAGCCACCTTGCCTGGCACTAGGGCATGTGGTACTGATTGCTGGGGGGTGTGAGTCCCCAAGCCCAGCATTACTGTATGTGGTTACCATTACCAGGGATCAAACTCAGGACCTTGTGCTTCCAAGGCAGGCACCAGAACCACTGAGCTAAACCCCAGGCCCTCTTTGGGTTTTTTTTTTTTTTTTTGGTTTTTTTTTTTTTGAGACAAGGTCTCACTATGTAGCCCAAATTGAGCTTGAACTTTAGATGATCTTCCTGCCCCAGCCTCCTGATTGCTGGGATTTCAAGTGTGCACCACCACAAAGTTTGCATAATATTTTTAGGATGATCTTTAATGTATAGCAAGGGATAGCAATGGAACATCTTAAGGGATACTATGTTTTCTTTTAAAATAAATATGTTTAAACTTTTAACATCAATTAGAAATAAGAGCTAAATAATGAATGAATGCTCTTCATAAATTCATGAAGATAGTCTGTGCTATTTGAATATAGTAACAATTGGGAAAGGAATACACAAATATTTAATATATAAGAAAGTGGGCTTCAGAGCCTGACAAACTTAGGTTTGAATCACTTCTAGTGTGACCTAGAAGAAGCTATTTAACCTGGCTCCCTTCTGCAAAACCAACAGAACAGCCATTCATTACTCACCTAGGCGGTTTTTGTGGTGACAGTCCAGGTAAACTTAAATACACGGCTCTAAGATACAGTATATGTTCAATGACATTAGCCATCCTTGTCACCAAGCACTCTATCTGTATTTCTCAGAATTTTGCTCCTATAAGTGCTGTGACTGGCCCATGGGTCCCACTCACACTGCTGTCTTTAGGGTCGTGTGTTAGTTGAGGCCTGCATGGAGGCAGATGTCACAGGGATGCTCACTGTGCAAGAGACGTCTGAGGGGAACGTGGAGGAGAGTGAAGAAGCAGCAGCAGCAGAACGTGCAGGGAGCTCTGACATCTGAGCGGAGGGCGGAGATGTGTAGGAAGGGTCTCAAAGGGCAGCAGCATTTCAAGAGAGGTTTATCCAGGCTGGTGGGGGAAGAGGACTTGCTCTATATTCAGTCATGCAGGGAAGAGACAATTGTACTCCCTACAACAGGGGATCCACGTGGCCCCTTTGCGTGACGTCCTCAAATATCTTCTCCATCTTACTCACAGCAGACTATTTCTTCCTGCCATTTCATTTACCACTAACTAACTACTCAGTCATTTTGTCCCAGAGAGAGATTGATATTTTTCACATCTAACAATGAAGCATCTGAAGGATAAAATCATAGCTAATTCATAGATTTCTTCTATGTTAGTACCCAACCAATGACTTCTTTTGAAAAGTCTGTCTGGGTCATTGCTCTTTACTAACCTATTTGCCTTTTAGCTCTATTCTGGCTTGAAAAAAATTTGCTTTTAAGGTTGAAATTTAAATGCAATTGAAGCTTTTATGCAAATTGAGCCTGATATGGGGCTTGATTTACAGTTGCTGGGCCATATCCAGTTCACAGTATGTTTGGCTTTCACAGGATTTTAAGACTTTTTTTTGAGTCAACATGTTAAAATCAGGTGATTGTGCAGGTTTAAAGAGGTTGATTTCTGACTCCCTTTAAAAACCAGCTGATCTGCACACTGAGCTTGAGTATGTGCATTATGGTGTTATATGCCTTTCAGATAAGTCTCTCCTGTTTGCTCCACCCTGAATCACTCACACAAGGTATAAATATGTCCTTGCACTTGATAGGATTCACTGGTTTAGTTTCTTGTGCAGAGTGCCAGCTGTCCCCTAATATTACATTATCACCTTCTTCTCACAACTGTCTGCTGCCTGGGACTACATTTCTCAGACTCTCTTGCAGCTAGGGATAGCCGTGTGACTACTTCTGGCAAATGGGAGGAAAGTAGGATTAATGTCTAGAATTTTGAAGGAAAACAATGTCTTCTCTCATTCCTTTTCTTTTTCCTACCAGAAAGAATATGGACATGATAGTGGGAGTTGGAGCAGCCATCTACATTACAAACTGAGTGATAATAATAAAAGGAACAGAAAACAAAGCAAAAAGATAGGATAAAATTGGATTTTCAAGAATGTGAAGCTTCCTGTCAGTCCTGGAAAGCTTATGTTCAGACGCATATCAGAAACATGCAAGATACCTCATATCCTGCAAGCTGTGTTTGGAAGTCACACGCTGCAGCTGGCTGTGAACTGCTTTGTAGGAATCGCCTCTGAGAGGCTACGGTTCTCCACAGGCCCATCTCTGGTTCACAGGCGATGGTAACACAGGCTCGCTTCTTCTCTCCACCTTATCTCTAAGGCCACATGCAAGCAGATAGCCCTCCCACCTCTTCTCAGTAGTTCCCTCTGAGTGGAAGTGAAGCAGAAACTTCTTGCTTGGTACTTTTTAGGTCCCAACGGGTCAGCAGAGGCCTTGTGGTCTTAGGCACAAATCCACAGAGAATCCCAACAGCCTTAGTCTGAGAAGCCTCTGCAGTGTTACATGAATGTGAGCCTCCAGTTATGAAAATGATCTGTGACAGAAAGATGCCACTGCCTCTCCAAAAGTGGCAGCTCTGAGGGGTGAGTGCTGTGTTTGATGAATGTTGTGCTGTTAGAATGAAAGTACTGAATGAATTTGAGTAATGATAATACAAAGCTATTTGGTGTACCTTTGCAGAAAGCCTTCTAAGGCAGGACTATTTTCAGGAAAAGATGAGGAGAAAAGGATGACTATTTAGGGGCCATAAATCTTATGTTCATTTTCTCATTTAGTTTTCTCAAAAAAAAAAAATCTTGTGAAGCAAGCATATAACTAATTAAAAAGCAATAACAAACAAAACAGAAATGCCAGCCAGGAATAGATCACACATCTGTAATCTTAGTATTTGGAAGCCTGAGCCAGGAGAATCACAAGTTTGAGACCAGCCTGAACTCTCTTAAAGAAACAAAAACGAAGCAGAGAGATAGAAATGCCACGAAAAGTTTTAAAACTTGACAAAGATGACATAACTGGGAACTAAAAAGCCATGATTTTGATGCAGATCTAGTGACCTATTTTCCTGCTGTCTTGTGCAGCCTCTTGGCTTCCCTACGGCTGGGCTAATCAGAAGGAGGAGGGGGCAAATGTGACTGTGGTCACAACTGGCAGGAAGGGGCTGGGCGTGTGGCTCGGAGGGAGGCAACTGCCTGTGTGTGCAAGGCCTGGATTTGCTGTGCAGTTCAGCAAATAAACCAAATTCAAAGAACCTGCCAGGGTTGGAAGTAATGGGTGGAAGGTAGTGGATACTAGATGCAAGACATACAGAAAGTGTGAGAGAGACATGTTCAGAAGCATCTCCCCAAAGCCCCACAGTTAATCCGGACAAGCACAGCTCAGCATGTCCCAGGGAGAAGGCACTGCACAGGCTGCAGGCCGCTGATAGGAGGGCCTGATGCAGGAAGATGAGACTGTGTGGAACTAAAATTGACAGCACACTTTATACTGCAGAATCTTGTTGAATGACTATATGTATAATATGGAGCAGAGAAGCATTTACAGCTTAATATTTAGACAGAGGAAATAATGATTCCCTATACATAAGTAAGTGTACTTTTCCCATGCCTGGTAAATTCCTATGTTTTTTTCCACATAGCCAGGTTATTCTTTATATAAATAACCTCCATGTCTAGTCATATGGTTTGGAAAGAACAAAGAAAAATAAAATTCCCAAAGCAGTGTTCTGGGATGAGGAATGTCATCAGACATCAGCAAAATTATGTCCACCTTCCTCTTTTAGAAAATTCTTACCATCTGCCTCTTCAGAGAGGCAGTTCATCTTTATCTTCATTTAGTGGTAAATATTTTCTAACAGCCTCAGAAAAATTACATTCCAAGTCAATCGCTGGCTTTCCAGACAAGACAAATTCCCATTCTGTTTGTCATGAAATGACCGCGAACAAATCTTTTCATGTGTTTTTTTCTCTCTGCCTGAGGGACCCTGAGCTTTCTGGACAACTGATGAGTGAAATGGATACAGTTCTCAGGGATGGAGCTGCTGTCTGAGAGGTGGCTGTTCACACGGTGCCAATGAGGGCTGGGCAGCAGGGGCCCCGGGCATCTGTGTTCAGAACACACATTGCCAGCACGATGCCCTTTCTAGACCTTGGCCCAACCATCTCGCCAGTCACTTCTGGAGAACGAACAGGCGACTGAACACCATTCTCCAGGCAGGAGTGGGCAGGGCCTGGGTAGGAAGACAGAGGCCAAGAGCGGTGCCCACGGGCCAGGAGTCCTGCACGGGCGGAGCTGGAGCAGGCGAGGATGGAGATGAGGCCTGTGGGGTGCTGTGGGGTCGCAGAGTCCCAAGTGGGACAGGACATGTTGTTTTCAGCAGGCTTTCTGCTGATTTGACCCTGCGAGAACTTCCAGAGCTGGTCTGTGGCTGGGAAGAGTTTCGTTCTGTCTTTATGCCTTGCGGCTCCCCATACGTGGCTTCCATCTTGGGATGTCCTGGGTGATGAGGGAGTAGACTAAGGTGGCTTCCCATCATGCCTCACAAGTGACGCTAACAGGTGGCCTTGTTCACTACGGCATGGACAGGGTGGGTGTCAGAAAGGAAGACAGGTACTGTCGTGTGGAAGGTAGAAAAATTGCTTACCACTCAGCCCCCAGTTTCCTGCCCAGCTGACAGTGACTGAGGAACAGAGCCCCATCCCTGGGACTTGGGCCTTCTGAGGGGAAGATGGAAGCAGAGGGCCGTGCACGTTCTGTCAGGGCAGAAGGAAGTGGGACTTGGGCGGACTGTAGGGCCGGGGATTGTTCACAGTTAGCAAGTACTTGTGCTGTTGGGACCCTTGTTGACCTCAAGTTTCCAAGTGGAAAAGGCGCCATCTGCCAGTAATTAAAATCTACCTTGAGCTGGCTGGATTCTGAGAATGATCTTTGTAAAAGTTCACAATAAAGGAAAATAACACTGGCAGTGTGTTTTGTGCTCTCGACTGCTGTGGTACTTCGCCTCACAGGCAAAGATTGCTGTCCTCAACAGAAGCAGAATGGGACATAGAAAGGGAAAAGGGAATTGATATGGATGTTCTCATGGCAGAGGGACGCTAGCCACTGTCCTTCCCCGTGGCCGGCGGTGGTCCCTTCCTCCTCCCCTTCAGCGGTCAGGCTCTCAGCTCTTCTCCTGTAGATAAAGTGCAGGCCTCTGCCCTTCATGTCAGGCCGACCTCGGAGCTCTAACCCCACGCCAGCCCATCCCAGCTCTGTGGAAACTCTGCACCTCTCTGAGCCCAGCTTTACTCATATAGAAAAAAGATTGTATTTCCTCCTTCCTTTATCAGCGGGGAGTCAGTGGAGTCATGCAACATTCCCCAAGTGTGCAATACACTAATGGCAAACAAGATGATTTTTTTTAGTGATATAGACATTGTATATGTGTGTTAGAGAGGATTGAACCCACAACCTTCACCTTAATCTACATTCTCAGCTCTTTTTAAATTTTGCACTTTGAGATAGGATCTCACTAAATTACCCAGGCTGGGGTTGAACTTGTTATCCGCCTGCCTCAGCCTCCCAGAGTACTGAGATTACAGGTGTTCACTGCCACACTAGGCTTAGACATTCTGAATGTGAGCACTAATTATGTTACACATGTATATGTTCGCCCCAAAACCGTTATTTCCCGGGTTTGAAGCTAAAGGGGCAGCTACGTAAAAATAATGCGATCTCAGTTAAAGACTACTTTGAAGAAATGTAGCACATAAGCTAGGACGGCAGACGGTGGACTGGAAGGAAAAAATGTCCGCCAGGAGCCCTTGAACTAATAATAGAGTAGCTAAAAGCTGCCGGCCAGCATGCTCTGAGCAAGGAAGGGACTCGTCTCTGGTCAGAGTCTTCTACTCTGGGTGAAGACGGTGACTCAGGACAAGGCACACCAGAGAGGCCGAGAAGGCGCACAATGCTGGGCTCCATGGGGCATCTGAGTTCAGAGCCCTGTGAGGTTCCTGCAAGGTCGCTTGCCCCTGCTGCCCCCTTCTGGCCGTGGGCTGTACTCGCCTGCTGAGAGCAAGTCCAGGTAGCTACGCACTGCCTTCCTGCCAAGGCCTCTCCTCTCCCAGCAGCCCCTGCGCCTCAGCCCATCCTCCTCTGACGTCACTTCCTCCTGCAGCTTGGTCAAAAGTCCTCCCCTCCCCCAAAGTCTTTACATAGCCTCAGAGGACGCTCTGATTCTCAGGGGTGAAAAATGGAGGAGTTAGCTGTCCCTGGGGGACATTTGCTGTAAAAGGGGAACCGGTTTAACAAAGCAGGTGAACTCAAGCAGCCGGAAGTGAAATGGATATTTACACACACCTTCTCTTTAAGTAGATATCAACCTCCTGGGAATAAAATCCTCCCAAGCAAGTGTGAAGGAGACTTTCAAAATTGTTTCTCTTTCGGTATTAGAATAATACCCCAAATAACAAATTTTTAAAAAGATAAAAATGTATTTATCTCCCATAGAAACAGACTGCCCAGGGGTTGATGGTTGGCTCCCAGATCACCAAGTTCCTTCTCTATTTTGCTTCCTCCTCTTCAACCAGTGGCTTCTCCCTTACAGCCCAGCAGGCTGCTCCAACTCCTGCCCTTGGGTCAACATTCCAGGCACTGGTCAGGAGGAAAGGGCTTTAAAAAGGATTTGCCTGAGTCCTTAAAGCTTTTCATCTCTCACACTCATAGGACTTGGATGTGAATTATCGTAAGGCAGATTGAGTAATAGGGCTTTTCTTTTTTCCTGAGGGGCTTTGTGCTCTGCTATCACTTGACATTTTATTATGGAGCAACGGAATAATGGGTTTTGGAGGCGATCAGCATCTACAGCGCTGTATCTGGGCCTGTGAGAAATGTCCAGACTGACGTGAGATCGGAATAAAACGAGGCTGTGGCATTTCTCTCCTGCATTGGTGATGTGCTAATATAGATAGTACAACTAGGGCATCAGGACTCTCCCTCCAGCCACCTGAACCTAGGCAATGCCCCAGGGCTACTATTCGGAAAGTAGAGCTGAGAAAGCAAAGACCCCTGAACCTGACCTGGAAAATCGCCAAATTCCAAACCAGGACGCGCGTGTGCCAGATCCTCCTGCGTGACCTGCAGTGACCTTTCTTCATTAAGAGTTCTTTAAAGTTCATGCATGTGGAATGCGTCTTGTCCTTCCAGTTAAAGCACAGTGAATATTGGGAAAGCCGGTGGTTTATGACAGAGGTGACCTGACTAAGCACCCTGTCAGTCCTGATATGGAAGACCCAGTGGGGTGCCCCAGAACCCTAAATCCCTAAGCCTAACACTGCTAGCACTCTGTGGTTTTCCTTCCTGTGCGCTGTTGCCTACATAAACTCTGCTGCTTTTTCCTTGCCATCACGGGCCACCTCCAGTTCTTTGTCCCACACAAGAACTTCGTAACCATCAAGGGTCCCTGCCCTTTGATGTCATTGCTGCTGGAGCAGAGTCTGCCTCAGACCCACAGCTCAACTTAGGAGTCTAGTTCGGCCTCTGCCGCTAGCACTCTCAGACCTGGACAGAGTAGCTGACATTCGGGTGCCCCTCCCTCTAAAAATGAGGTTACTTAATTTGGTCTCTAGAATCACTTCATGCTCTGACTTTGTGATTATATGATACTGTTGTGGCAGCCATAATCATGCAATTAAATTGGAAATGAATGCACAGTAGTCTCCCCTAATCTGTGGTTTCCTTTTCTATGATTTCAGTGACCTACCATCAACTGTGGTTCAAAAATATTAAATGGGCTAGATACACCTTGAGACCACAATGCGATACAGAAGCCTAAGTACTACATGGCTTCATTTATATGAGAAACTCAAAGTCTACGTAACAAAGAGCAAACTAGAGGATGGGTAATAAGAGTCAAGCAGCTAGATCTTTTGCAAATGAGAAGGGGATCTAAAAATCTAGGGAGGGTGGAGGAGGAGGGTAGAGAAAGAGGATGGAGGAGGGGTGGCAAATAAAAATGCACCGTTGTGTACATATTTCAGGTCTCTATGCTGAATGTAATCACTCCGCACTGCAAACAAGTATTGATAAAAAAATGAATAAAAATAATTTTAAAAGTTAAAAAGGAAATATTAAATAGAAAACTCCAGAAATAAGTGATTCACAAGTTTCATTGGATCCCACTGCCTGAGACAGAAATCACGCTGTGTTCAGCATTTCCACGTGGGCACTTGCCTGCCTTCCGTCTCCAAGCAGTCCTCTCTGTGATCAGATGGACCATTGTGGTGTCGTGCTTGTGTTTGTCACCCTAAATGGGAACCTGACACTGTCGCAGCTCGTCTGTCATTCTCCTCTCTTCCTCTCCACTCTGGGGCACCTTAACACTCATATCACAGGAAGGGAGGCTGCAGTCCACCATACTGTGAAGACAGAGACAGATTACTTGATTCAGGACCTCAAGACCATCATGACGGCACCACTAAAGACACGCACAAAAGAGGACCTTTTATTATTCTAATAATTTTTAATATAGTGTATTGTTATTATTGTTCTATTGGCAAATTTATAAGTTAAACTTTATCATAGGTATGTGGAGTATGATTGAAAAATATAGTGAATGGTCGATGTTTAAATTTTTAAAATATGTATTACAGGGGCCGGGGAGTTAGCTCAGTGGTTCCAGCGCCTGTCTTGCAAGCGCAAGGGCCCGGGTTCGATTCCCCGGTAACTACATAACAATACTGGGTGTGAGACCCACACCCAGCAGCAACCAGTACCACATACCACAGTGCCGGGCGCGGTGGCTCACGCCTGTAATCCCAGCACTCGGGAGGCAGAGGCAGGAGGATTGCTGTGATGTGAGTTTGAGGCTGAGCTCAGGGCCAGCCTGAACCACAAAAGCGAGACCCTGTCTCAAAAAAAACCTAAAAAAAAAAAAAAAATGTATTACAAGAAAAAGCACATTTTCATTAGTCCAATTCAAAATATTCCTTCTGTCCTCAAACACACTCATCTCAATGTCTTTGACACTTTCTGAAACAGTTCTGGAAGTCCTCTTTTGTGCGTGTCTTTAGTGGTGCTGTCATGATGGTCTTGAGGTCCTGAATCAATTCAAAGCGTTTACCTTTCACGGTCATTTTGATTTTGAGGAAGAGCTAGAAGCCACAGGGCCAGGCCCAGTGAAGAAGTTGTGTGAGGACAGATCAGAATGTATTCACAAGCCTTCCTTTCTGTTGGATGACACTTGACAGGAGCATTCATATGTATGTATATCACATCTCATGAGAACACTGAGGAAAGAGGACTTCCAAAACTGCTTCAGAAAGTGGCAAGGATGATGGGATAAGTGTTTGAAGCACAGCAGGATTCTGAGGGGGATTCATGGCAATGTGTCTGACTGTAATAAATTTTCTAATTTGTGTTCACTGTAAATTTTGGTCATACCTCGCAGGTATAAGGGAAAAACCTGAGCGTATATGGGATGCGGTACTCTGCATTCTCAGGCATCCACTGGGGATCTTGGATGTATCTTCTGAAAGTCAGGAGGGTACTCTGTCGTCATTCCTTTCCTCTGTGCCCTTTATATGCTGTGGATAATTACGAATAGATAACCAATCACAGGTCCTTTCCACCTGGTACCCTTCAGCTGGACTGCTCCTGCAGGCTCTGGTTAGAAGTCGAGCTCTGTGACAGGAGATCCACCTTATTTTCCCACTGGACTTCAGAAGCAGAAAGTCTGGAGCGACTGACAAAACCCCTCATGGTGGAGGAGTTTCTGTTTATATCCAGTACTCGTGGTTGCAAACGCTCATTGAAAACCACTAGGACAGGAAGCATCTGTGGCCGAGTGATAGAGTTGTCTGCTGTGAGCACCCTAATCTGGAGGAAATGGGGATCTCAGAGGCACCTGGATTAGCCACAAACCAAAGGAGTCCTCTGAGTGCCTTTCGGTTGCTAAGAGAGCTGTTTGAAAAACACCTCCAGCCCCCAGCAAGGCAGGAAGAATCATGGGCCATTGCTCAACTTCCTGACCCACAGCCAGGGGCCCAGCATCGGAGCCTTTGCGAGGAGCCACCTGTGCTGCCTGCTCATCGTGGTCGGGAGGTGTTTTCTGGCTTAGTGAAGGAGTCAGGTGGTAGCAAAAAGGGTCAGACAGGACACCCAGCTAGGAAATGTGGCACCAGACAGCGTCTTTGCTGGGCCTTCTGTCTCAGACAGAGCCACGCCCCAGCTTAGAAGAGGCTCCCCCAGAGACCGTCTGGTGAGGAGGACAGGGACCCCAGCTGTGCCATTGAGGTGGCATCTTCCTGAGCCCAGGATGACACCTCAGGGCCAAGAAGAGCAGGCCTGAGCCAAAGGGGAGGTGATGCGGAAGTTCTGGAGCAAGGCAGGTTGTGTCTGGAACTCCCCTGGGGCTGGTCAGGGTCTGGTCTCTTCCTGCTGATGGCCCACAGCGTCCGTGTCAGCTTCCATAGCTGTCCCTTTGGCCTCAGCCCTTCGACACATCCCTTAGTTCAGTCCTGGAGACCTACAGTCCTGGAGCGCTCACGTTCCTGGGCTATTCTGTTGTATATTTTCTGCCTTTATCTACTATCATCTACTTAACAGACAAGGCTGTGGAAGCAGTGTTTCGGTGACACTCCAGGGCACACGGCTGGCTCAGGGCACAGCGAGACTCAAGCCCAATGTTGTCCAGCTCGAGTCTGCCCTGCCGGGCATGCTGCACTGCCCGGCATGCTGCACCTCTGTGCGTGGGCCCTGGGCTGCTCCCCTGTTCCCAGTGCCCAGGCTCAGAAACAGATGGTCCAGTGTGGTGAGGATATGCAGAGTGCGGGAAGGTGGGATGGGGCAGAGGCCAGTCCGTGGCACACGCCTGGGGAAGCGCTGCCAGGGCACTGGGTAAGTGGATTCCTTCCTTCAGATGATGAGGAAACAAGACGTTGGAGTGGAGGGGAGATACAAAGTCAGAAGAGAAAGTATACCAGCCAGAAGCCTTCGCTGGGGACGGGGAACTCCGCCTGTGTTACTGGAGGTCCCCAGCCTGCCTGGAGCCCTTTTCTGCCTCTGGCCAACCTCGTCTGGTGTTTCCTTCAAACTCCCAGGACGGCTGTCTGAGAAAACGTCACTTCCTGTACTTCTCTCTGACATCTGCCAGCATTTACTGAATGCTCCTGGCTAAATACCTGTACTGACTCACTTAGTCATTGCAGCAGGGCCATGAGACAGTTGTACCATAAAGGATCCCCACTTTAAGCATGGGGAAACAGAGGCACAGCCATATCAGCTGAGTGGCCAGAGTCACACAGCTGTGAGCTGGAAGCACTGCATTCCAATCTGGCCAATCTGGCTGCGTCCCATGTACTGTGCCTGGTCCCTAGGAGGGTTTGGTAATTGAGCCAGAACACATACAAGCACCAAGTGAGCTTTTGCTGAGACTTAACAGAGAGATATTCAGAATGAATCCTTTCTTATACCCTAAGGCTGGCCAGGTCAGCGTGCTGTGTCTGAGAGTCCTCAAAGGGCCAGACCCGGAGCCTTCATTTGGAGACGAGGCAGGCTAGAAGCTTTAACACAGGGGAGTTACGTGACGTGCTTGGAAGCAAGGATGCAGGAGCAGTGTGAAGGGGAAATCCATGTGCACACGCAGACAGTAAACAGTGAGAGGAGCAGGGATCCGGCACAGCGAGGTGCAGCCCCAGAGGCTGACTCTGCAGGGAAGCTGGAGACAGGAAATTGCCATGTGCCAACCTTTCATTCAAAATTGGTTCAGGTGATGGGGCCGGGGAGTTAGCTCAGTGGTTCCGGCGCCTGTCTTGCAAGCTCAAGGGCCCGGGTTCGATTCCCCGGTAACCACATAACAATACTGGGTGTGGAGACCCACACCGAGCAGCAACCAGTACCACATACCACAGTGCCGGGCGTGGTGGCTCACGCCTGTAATCCCAGCACTTGGGAGGCAGAGGCAGGAGGATTGCTGTGATGTGAGTTTGAGGCTGAGCTCAGAGCCAGTCTGAACCACAAAGCGAGACCCTGTCTCAAAAAAACCTAAAAAAAAAAAAAATCAAAATTGGTTCAGGCGAGAGTCATCAATGGCCATGAAGAATAAGTAGAACTTTCTTTTCCTTTCTCTGTAAGTTAAAAAAACAAACATATAGTGCTCCTGGATTGAACCCAAGCCTCACATATACGAGAGGAGTGTTCTACCACTGAGCTACATCCTCAATCCTACAAAGTGGAAATTTGGATGCAGAGCAGAATTTGCACAGTCTTAAAGTGCCTACACAGAGGATGCTCTTTGGTCGCAAGGAGAAAAGTAGCAACTGTACCACGGAGAAAAAGTAACAGCATGTTGGCTGGGTGATCAAACTGCATGCCACCAATATGTCATAGAAGATGCAGACCATGTGAAAAGAGGCAAGAGTGATGACAACTGAGTGTGACACTGACCCTTAGACTGGGATCAGTACTGGGAGGAATAAAATGAGGTACAGGACATCACGAGGTCAGTTGGAAGCCTAAGAAAACAGATGATGCATTAGATGAAATGATTCTGCTAATGCTGTATTTTTTAAGGTTGGTAACTCCACTATTGTCATTCCAAAACATCCTTCTCTTAGGAAATACACACTGAAGTGTTTGAGAGTAAAGGGCCTTACCAAATACCAGGTGTGAGGATGGAGGGATGGGTGGATGGATGGACAGACAGGCTGACCGATGGGTAGGTAATAGCAAATAGGGAGAAAGATCTTCCTCCAATGGGAAGTGGATAAGGACATGGATGGGAAGAAGGGCCCGAAGGAGCGTGATAAAGGGAATTAAGACGTGTTATGAGTGTGAACCAACTCCATACAAGAAATGTAAACATTCCATACTGCAAAGTACTGTGAAAGAATATGTTTTAAATTATTGTATAAGTTGGCCCCTGGTATCCATGGGTTCTCTTTTCTTGGACTTAACAAACTTCAAATGAAAAATATTCAGAAAAAAGAACTACTTTTGTACTCAACACTCAATCATTGTTCCCTTATTCATTTCCTGTTGCTAATCCCCAAATCCAGCATGACACCTATTTATATGTGTTAGGTATTGTAAGTAATGTAGAGATGTGTTAAAGTCTAAAAGGGAATATGTGTAGGTTATATATACTATCCCATTTTATACAAGGAACTTGAGTATGCTTAGATTTTGGTAGGTGCAGAGTCCCCCTTCCCCTCCCGTCTCCATGGATACCAGTGGATGCTGTGGAGGTGGATACGTGAGCAGTAGGGGGGTGCTCTGTTTCTGTTGCTCTCTTTCCCTCACTTCCTCTCTGTCTCCCTTTCCACATCTCTTCCCACCCCCCTTCTTTCTTTTCTTTCCTGTGGAAGTTGGGCTTGAACCTAGGGTCTCCTGTGTGCTAGGCAAGTGCTCTACCACTGAGCTGCATTCCAGCCTCAACCTTTTTGAAAAAATGGCTTTCAAATGTTGAGGCACTTTGAAACTTCCTTTATGATTTTATCCTGAGGAGGTGGATATGATAAATATTTTACACTGCAATTATCTTGACAGCATTTATTATAGTGAAAGATTGAAATAACCTAAGTGTCTACTCAGAACACGGCTAAGTAAATAAAGAAAAATGGCCTGTTATAGAGGAAATCTTTAAAAAAATCAAGTGTCTGACGCTTTTCTGTTAGATGGGAAAATTCTGACAATACGCTACATATTCAATACGCTACATAAATTCAATATTCATCTTAATATAAAACCAGGATTAATCACAGTGATGTTTAAAGCACATGAAGAAAGAAGCCTGGGGAAAATACGCCCAGAATCCTCTGGATGGTGAAACTGGAAGGTTTTTTTTTTTTTTTCCTTTCTGAACCTTTATATCTTCACAATTTTTCAGTTTTTCTGCAATGAGCATGCATTATTTTGTAATGTGAATAAAAGAGAAAGTAAAATACTGAGAAAACCATGACATGCTTTGTCGGTATGAGTCAGGAGCTGAATTTTCATGTTTAAATTAGTTTCAGAGACAAGGAGTGGTTTCTAGGCAACCTGCTTGGGAAATCATGTTCATTTCCATTGTTGCTGGAGAGTGCGGCCAGCGGTTCACAGAAACTGTCAGAGATTGTGCCCTTGCGAAAGCAGACTCCTGCTGAGGAGAAACAAGCCCTGCTGCCCAGCTAGGTCACACCAAGTTACCGTGACCCTAGTGGCATCTAAAGGCCTGAGAATTGTTTTGGGCATATGAGTCAGGATGATTTCTGTAGGCGGGTACAGTGAACGAGAAATGCAAGTCCGCATAAGGTGCAGGAAGCCAGGGGAGGAGCGAGCCCTGTGCCCCTGCAGGCTCGCAATGGCTTTCCTGAGAATCCAGGGCCATGAATTAGGTTGTTCGGCAAGACAGGTTGTGGCTTAAGAGTAAAAAGATTGCTTCATCATCCTATGAGCCATTTACTATCATTATGGACAATTCTGCCAAGCCAAAGAGCTTTGAATCAGGAGGAAGTATTGAAAAATGGAATCAAGGTGAAGATTCTCCTGATGGGCTGTGGGGGATGGGCTGAGATAAGCAGGCCTTTGGCCTCCCCCGTTTGCAGAAAGGGCAGGAAATACCGTTCTCAGCCCACAAGGTGCACTTTGTTGACCTTGGCTACATTTTTCAGCAGAGGGAAAGGCATTTTGTCTGAAGAGTGAGGTCAGAGCCCAGCCTCCCAGGGGCCACCTTTTGCAATTTAAAAAAATGATGTGGTGGAGCAAACAGCAGGCGCTTTGGGTAATGACAGTGGCTGACTAGTTCTCCGCCTTTGACCTTGGCCCACCCCCGGAGTTAATCAAAACTCCAGGAAGTGAGACAGAAAATCAGGAGCTCTGGCCCTCGTCAGGAGGGATGGGCCTTTTCCCCACAGAAAGTGGGGAGAGGAGGGTTGTTCCACCTGCCATCTTTGGTCTTCCATGTGCAGCTCCCTGGGTCTGACCGTCCCCCCAGAAAATGGCCATCACAGAGGGGAGGGAGGTCGCTGTGGCCTGGACATGGCTTCGTGCTTGTCTTTGGGGAGCAGGTTAGGGCTGCTTGGGAGACAGGATTGGTGGCTATAACAGTGAGTTGTCTGAGTGTTCCCCAAGTTCTATTGGCCCTCACAGTTCACTGTCTTGCTTCCTTTGTCCCCAGGTAAGCCCTTGTCTTTCTCTTCCTCTTACATATGCTTTTGCCATGTGATACCATCCACCATGTCTGACACTGTGAATTCCTCAGCAGATAATGCTGCTCAAGCGTGGACTTCCAAAGCTGTGAGCTCTGGAACCTCTTGTTATCTATCTATCTATCTATCTATCCATCTATCATCTTTCTCTTGCAGCACTGGGGACTGAACTCAGGACCTTGTGCTTGTCAGGTGCAGCACCACTGAGATACATTCCCAGCCCAATCTCTTTCACCCAGCCCTAGGTGTTTGATTATAGCAACACAACACATAACTGAGAGACTAACATTTATTGCTTCTCTTATATGGTCGTCCTTGAAGAAAGGCCTTTCTTCCATCTTTGTACTGCAAGGCATAGCACAAGTTGACTCCACAAATGTCTGTGGAGGTTTTGTTTGTTTGTTATGTTTGGTTTTGGTTTTTGTAGTGCTGTAGATTGAACCCAGGGCCTTGTTCTACTACTGAGCTACATCCCTAGTCCCTAGGTCTTAACTCAAATAGGGCGGCTGCCTTGGTTTGGACATGGTACGGGTGCTCAGAGGTTCATGACTGAAAGCACGCGTCCCAGGGTGTGCTGAGATGTTGTAAGAGACATTTAAGGAGAGGTGGGGCCTAGTGGGTATCGTTAAGTCTTTGGGGGTACTACTCTCAGAGGAAAGACTACTCTCATGTGACCCTCAAGCTCACTTTGTTATCGAAGTGTGAGCCTAAGCCCTGAATCTCTCTCTGGCTTCTTGCCTAGCAAAGTGTCCCCTCTCATATGTGCTCCTGCCACTATTGACCCCCATGAGGTCTCAGCAGAACCCTCCAAAATTTAGAATTGTGGGCTTTTTCTTCAAAAGTAACCTTACTCAGGCATTTAATTACAGTAAATGACTAATGGACCAACAGAGTCTATATAGTAGATAAGAAATTATTCTTCTTTCACTGCATGGGAAAACTTACCGAGGTTTTAAAAATGTTGACTGGGGCCATTGATAGAGCTCAGCAATGCTGTTCCTGCCTGGTAAGTGCAAGGTCCTCAGTTGGACCCCTGGTACCAGAAAAAAATATGCTAAGATGTCTAGCTAATAAAGGGCAGAATGGAAACTCAAATCCCCAATTCTAAAGGCTCTGCTTTTGCCTTTGTTCCAAATCCCACTCCCCCACCCCCATTGCACAGGTCCAACCTGTCAGGTGAGATGTGGGGGCTCTGCCCCCAAGCTGGGGTCCCACGTCCTCTCCTTTTTCTGAACCTCTCTTTTGGCATTGAGTCTCTGCCTAAAGCATATTCTTCTTACACTACTTGTTTAACTTTTTAAAGGCAATTCAACTCTTCTTAGAAGTTTGTCTTCTTCCTCCAGAGTCCCCATGCACCTTGAAGAAAGGGACAATGGATCAATTATTCCGGAAACGCTGTGGCTGAGTTTCAGTAAATATTTGCCGTATGAGGGGAGTTAGCACAGGCCTCTGATCAGAGCCTCCTCGCGCCTTTTTGTACTGCGAAACTAGGAAGAGGTTTTATTTTTTATCTCAAAACTTCTATTCTGATCAAAAAGGGTGACCGCACTCCTGGCTTCACCCCATTCCTGCTGAGGGGCTTTGTAACCTCAGATAAGTTGGACACAGGCCTCTTTTCTGGGGAGCACCACACAGGCTGCACGCGCTTGGCCTGGCTGCTGTGCTGGCTCCGTGTCAAGGGTAGAATCTAGCCTCACTCAGCTTCCTCCATGCTGACTGCATCTGTCTGCTCCCAGCCCAAGCAGGGATCTGCTCTGAGGCTGGGACGCTGATGGGTTTGGGAGCCAGTAGTGAGCGTCTTATCCGGGCCTGCGTCATCTCCTGTCAGCGCTGTCGCCGCGGGTGCCATGCTCGGCACACGTGTGCACACGGCCAGGTGAAGGCCCCCAGAACTTGGCCGCCATGTCCTCCCACAGTGGGCGCCAGGAGTACTGCAGCTCGGGAAGCTACCCAGCTTCTGGGATGTCCCAGCAGATTCAGCCCCGGGGAGCTGGTCAGCCTTCCTGGGAGACAGGCTAGTAAACAACATCACTACCCCAGAGGACAGACTTGAAACAGGACCGGAAACCTGGAGAACACGGAGGAAGTTGCGCAGGGTCCCGCCCGAGGAGGTTGGAAAAGGCTCTTTTGATCAGTGACTCAAAGTGAGTCTTGAAAGAGCGATTATTCCCAGGGTGGGGGGGAAGGAGGGGAGGAGTGTTCCAGGCTAAG
>PVIR01024245.1:0-26172 GCA_004026965.1 Petromus typicus | reverse complement strand
CACTCACAAATGGCAATGATTCTTGCACTGTCCTTCCTATTATTCAAATGAAGACATATGTCAGGTTTGATCATTCATATATTGTGGTTTAGTACTGCCTGCAGAGTAGGATTATTTGTAGACATTCATATTTCTGAGAACCTTGATTTTTCTTAAATTAATCATCTGGTCCAGTGATCACTAAGCATCTTACATATTATAAATATTCAAAAGTTTTAAGAAATAGCAAAATATGAATCCCACTTCAAGCCAAATAATTTGAAATATCTAGGTTAACAAAAGGGCATTTAAGTAATTTTATAAGATTTCCAGGTGATTCAAACATGATGCCCATATTGACACCTGCTAGTCCCAAGGGAGATACATAAATTAGAACTGAAAATAATTTCCAAATCAGTGTGAGAAATGCTAGATAATGCAAGATTCAGTGGAAGGGCCTAGTGAGGTCAAATGTGGCCATAGACCCAGCTGCATGGAGAGTGAGATGGGAAAATTGATTTAGACCAAGAGTTTGAGTCCAGCCTAGGTACCATAGTAGGTCTGTAAATCAACATGAAGGAGGACAAAAGTAAAGTCAGTCGAATAATGAGGGAGAGATGAATTTACTTTGAAAATCCTCCCCCAAAAAGCTGAGATTTAAAAAATAAAAATGGTGTGAGAAAATTGATGGGGTTGATTTAAATAAATGGGAATACCTAATTTGTGTGAAAAAAAACCCCAGGAGTTAAATAACCTGGCTTATTTTAGGAGATAAGATAAAATGGATTTGATCTTATTGACAGGTTTTGTGTAGGACAATAATAGTAAGTTTCTTAATTTTGAAGCTGGTAAGAATTTATTTTTGAAAATATGTTGAGAGTGTGTTTCCTGTTTAATTTTGAATTCCTATGGTATAATGGCCCATTTTTCACAGATACAAAAACATTGTCAAGTTTCCTAAATAGAAATTTTCTATTTCCCTATTATTTATGAATCCTGTAAATTAAATGCATTCCTTAGACCTCATTTTTTTTTTTTTTTAGCTTTAGGGCAATGGTTCTTAGATTAGAAATAATGACTAATTATAGGAATCATTTTCAAGCAAAAGGATATGGGAACTAATCAACTCACCTGAGTAATGGGAAGTCCTATAATTTAAAAATGACCCACCCCTTTCATCTCATATTTCTTCAGGTCGTTAGAGGAGGAGTCCTCACTAATATACTGTGAATCTCAGACTCTCCTTGAAATTAAAAAAAAAAAATTCTAGCTTTTCAAATTAGCATTAGAACTTTAAAAACTCTCTTCAATAATGACGCATCCCTTAGAGGGATCATATTTATATCCTTGAATACAATGATCAGCTAATTGTGGTCCATGTGTCCACTAATGAACTAACCAAAAGCTGAACCAAGGACCAAGACCAACAAAGATAATACAGTAACTTCCTTCCAGAACATGTTACTTTTTACTTTAGCTTCTGTAGAAAAAATCTGTCACAGAGAAATGAAATCTGCTAGACAGAGTGGTTGCCACAGAGCTCATGGGGATGCACAGACAGATGCAGATGCAGAGGGAAAAAGGAAAGTATGATTAAAGAAGCTGTTGTTATTAAATAAAGATTAAGAATTGCCACTTGAGTGCTAAATTTTGCAGGCTCCAATTTAAAATGTGATTTACAGGCATAATAGTTCCTATATTCTTCTTATATTTTATGACAAAAGATAAATACCTATACTTGATTTCAGAGCATTTATTGCTCTTTTCTCCACACCCACGCTCCTTCTCCTGCGTGGCATTATGAACAGCCCAGTGATGTAGCATCAATTTAGGGCCCTAGGAAGACCCTCAGCAGCTAGTGATCTGAAAATAATATACCTGGTGTTTTCACTTCTACTGCACAAATCATAGGAACCAAGCAAAATTATCTCAATAATGTCAACAAATAATTTTTAACTCATTAAAGTGGTCATTAATTTATATTTTATTTCAGTATTGAAAATCATGATAGTAATAGGAACAAAAAGACCCAGAGAAGTAAGTAACTCTGTTGTTTTTCAGAGACTAGCCCCATGCATGTGTGGCTGTGTATTAGAAGGAGAAAAAACTATGAAACATTTGATTTCCTCATGAAGACATGTACTACAGAATATATGGGAGAACAGATTGTTAGTGATATCTTGCTAAATTATTTTTGAGTGATTATTTTTTGGAGCCCTGATACCCAGTGGTTGCAAGCCAGTTGTTTTAGGGAAGTTACCTGACTATGGTTGATACTCTCTAAATTAATACATTCAGATCAACAAACTTTTGTTTCTTTTTTGACATTGAACCAAGAGAATTACTGATATCATGAGTCTGTTTTACTAAGCAAGAGAACCAATAATTTTCGTCTCATGTTTTTGTAATTTTTCACGGCAGTTCTAATTTTTAATGAACAGTATTCAGAGACAGACACAGCAGAAGCTGCTTTGCTCCAGGTTTTTCCACATGGAGGATCATCTGATGATAGTGCGGTGTTTCCAGCAGTGGCAGGGAAGCACCAGAGAAGCACCAGAGACACAAAAGATCTGCACAGATGTCGCGACTGCTGGGTACTGCACTGCCATGCTTGATGTAACCTAGTTGAAAATCTCTTTAAATTCCTTTCACATACAAGTAAAATTTGAAGTTCAGCTTCCAAGAAAGAGTATTAAAAACACCAGGAGGGTTTCGCTCAAGTTCCATGAGTAGTGAAACACGTCCCTGTGAAACATTACCGATGTGCTGTCGTTTCCCTAGTCATTCTTCCATTTGCTGTAGCAGAACAATGATAGCTCGGTTGCACCAAAGGAAAATGATCCCCCTCCCCTCAAATAGGATTTTACAGGTCAGAGCTATAAAATGCTGGATTTATTAACAATTTCTGTTTCAAGAGAGACACTGTTTGTGTGGTAGTAAAGTTGTATTTTAATGCAAATGCAGCACTTCAATCTTGTTTTCCTAATGCCTTTGTGACTCCCGTAAATGCAGTGTTCCTAGATGACATTTCTCATCTTTAAATAATTTGGGCAAAATAGTGCATGTTGTAAAAATAGGAATGCACTTTCTTTAACATAGTAAGAGTTGTGGAAGCATTTAAATTTGCCAATATCTTTTCTAAATCCAATTGATACTTGATTTCTAAAATGGGAACCAAAAATCCTTAAGTGTATTTCATTCTCAGCCAATATCCTCAGAAAACACACAAGGGGAGCAAGTTCAGCAGATTTTACAGAATGCCAAAACTCTCTCATAGATTGGAGAAGAGAAAAACTGCATAACTTCCACGAACTGAAAGCATCCTAGGAAACTTTTTAATCTCATTTTCTCGCATACCTAAAGTAAATTTGTTGAATTTAAGCAGTTTTTACTAAAATATTTCAATATTGTGAACAACTAAACTTGATGTGAACTTCCACAAATTTTGATTAATCCTTTCCCTTTGTCAAATATTTTTTTCTTCTCTGAATATTTAATAGATAACTATTATCTAGATTGTCAGTCACAAAACAAAGTAAAATATTCCATTTAAATTCTAATTTAAGTAAACTTCATTTCATAAAATATAATAAATAGTTACATGAACTGAGCAGAGATTTTTTTTTAAACATAGAAAGCAGATAGAAAGGAAACAAGGAACAAAATTCAAATTAGTCATTTCCATGACTTATTAGATGGGACTAGGGAAACAATACAAGAGAAAGATAACTGTGATTAAGATCAATATTCTAGCAAGAACTAAGGGATTGAGCAATTAAAGGCTAAGGCAGAAGCTCCTCGACTGTCTGCCCATGGCTTCTTTAGGAAAGATTTTGATAACTCTTAGTCTCCTGCTTTCACCAAAGTTCAAGTAACCAGCCGGTTTCAGTGTTATGACTACATCGGTGACTACATTTTGATTTTTTTAGTGTGGTCTGGGCATCCAGGACAGGAGCTTAGTTCAAGATGCATTTCTAAAAATGTTGACCACATATGGAATATACATACACATGAATCAATCCAGTTAACAGATGCAGTAGTGGACATAATTACCTCCTTTATGTTGTAGAAACTTATAAAATCTACTTCTCTAGTAATTTAGAAATATGTAAAATATTATCTGTTTGTTAAGATAAATTATAAAATATCAGTTTACTGGTTAAAAATTTTTTTTAAATTCTCAGTTTATCATTAGATAAATAAGACATTTCTTCTTTTGTAAGTACTAGAGGATTATTTTTCTAGTAAACTATTTAAAACATAAATAGCACTTAAAATATAAAGCTCTCCTCATATAGTTATCATTTCTCTGGTAACAGTTTATATCCATTTTCTCCAAATTTTTCAAGAATACAATATATTAATTATAGTCACTATCTACGTATCGAATCATTCAAAATTATTCCTATTTACCTAAAGATTTCTATCCTTTTAACAATATTTCCTGCTCCTTCTTTTAGTTACCCTAGGCTTAAAGGTAGCCTAACCCATTTTGGGTTAAAACACCACAGAGTGAGTGACCTGATTATGAAATAAGAAGAAAAGATAGCTGTTATATCTTGTATAACAGGTAGTTTCCACAGAATAATCCTCTATGGGATATGAAACAGTAAAAGAAAATTTGGAAGGTATAGGTTAACATCAAGAATGTGATTTGCATCTCTAGACTACCTACTCATAATTTAACACTCTTTTTTCTTGTGGTTGCAAGTGTCAGATAAACCACCCAAAATGACTCAGACAATGAAGAGGACTTCATGGCTTATGTAATCAGAAAACCCAATGTTAAAATGAATATAGTTCAAAGATGTTAGGGTCTCATTTTTCCCACCTCTCTGAGATATATTGTACAAAATCATTTTTTTTCTTTTTTGAATTTATTGGTACATATTAAATGTATACTATGAACATTCATCATTGAGAATTTGTACTTATACGTGATGTATCTTCATTCATATTTTTCCACATTTCTCTGCCTTCCCTTCAACCTCCACCCTCACATATACAAGCTTTGTTTCTGTTTTTTCCTTTTTACTCTCAAATTTTTCTTTCCCTTTTCAGCTTCCCCTTTTTCCCTTTCCCCTTTGAAGAGTTATTATTTTCTTATTTCACAAACCTATTATACATCGTGGACCTATTTACACCTTACATTCCTCACATTAGAGAAATGATACACAACATCTGTTTCTGTTTGTCTCACTTATGAGTATGGCTTTAAGATGCATTCACTTAGCTAGAAATGTCTCTAGCTTATCTTTCTTTATAGCTGCATAGTATTCTATTTTATTTTAAAATAAACTCACATTTGTTTTATCTATTAACCAGGGATTTTTAGGCTATATGTGATATTTAGCTATTATAAACTTTGCTTCTATACCCTTAGGTATAGAAGGTGAACATATGTGACTGTGACATGACACTTTGAATTATTTTGTAAATATACCCAGAAGGAAAAGAGAAGGGCCAGACAGAACAGAGATTTTTCAGATGAGAAAGGAGGGGATATATTTTTTTTTAAATGGAGATAGAACTCAAGACCTTGCACTTGCTAAGGAGGTGTGGTACCACTGAGCTAAATCCCTAACCCAAGAAAGTAGAAGGAGCAAATAAACATATGAAAACATGTTTACCACCACTGGTCATTTGAGAGATGCAACATTGAGATTTCATTTCACTCCACAAAGAATAGCTGCTATCATGAAATCAACCAACAACAAAAGCTGGAGGCCTGTGGGGAGAAAAGAAACCCTACTCCCTTGTTGGTGGGAAGGTAGACTGGTGCAGTCACTGTGGAGATCAATATGAAGGTTCCCGAAAAGTTAACATTAGAGATTGGCATTATCATAGACAACCAGGCTGGCAAAATAGTTATAACAAAGCAGAGTTCTACTTCCCCACAGTGAGCAACAACATATGCGGTGAATCTGTTCTTAATACTTGGAGAACTTCATGGTATAGGGTGCTCGAATAGTTCCCTCTAATGAATGTAGTGGGGCTGTTCCTGAACAGATCTATGAATACAAGGAGTGGGTTACACATATGGACTGAGGATTGTTACAGAACCCAGCTCCAAAATCCATGGGGAAGTTACCACTGCCCTTCTTGGACATCAGAAAAAGAATTCCCAACTCTGAAATATGAGTAAGATAAGTTTTTACTCAAATATGGGATAGTGTGGGCAAAAACATATAGATGGCTGAAGAGACCTGATATTTAGTAAAAACCACATATCTGAAAATGTGCTGACCAAATGCAAGTACCCCCCCTTTTTTTTTTACTTTACTGAGTTTATTGGTACATTTTAGATATGTATTATGATCACATTCAACATTGAGAATTGTACCCTTATATGGTATATTTTGATTCCTATTTTTCCTCTTTCCTTGTCCTGTCTACCATCCTCACTCTCTATGTACATAAGTCTGTTTTCATTATTTTTACCATTGAATTTTTTCTTTCCTTGCCTTACTTTCCCCTTTCCTCTCTCCTTTTTTCCCTTTAAACATTGTTTTCCTATTTCACAATGACTATCATACATTCGGGACCTTATTTACACCTTTAGTCTCCCATACTAGAGAATTTATATGATATTCACACATCCATCTCTTATTTATTTCATTTATCAATATGTTTTCTATGTATAGCCATATAAATATAAATGTTTCTCATTTATTATTCTTTATGGCTGAGTAACATTCATCTTACTTAAAAAAGACACACACACATCTTCTCCAGTTGATGGGCACTTGAGCTGTTTCCAAAATTTAGCTGTTACAAAGGGGGCTGCTATAAACGTGACCTGAACTCACTATGAACTCACGCCAGGCTTGAGATCTCGGCAATCCCTCTGTCTCTGCCTCCTGAGATGTGAGCCACCACATGCAATACACTGACAAAATATTTTTAAAAACTCAATGGGAAAATATCACCTCAGAAAAATGAGGTGAAGAAGATCTATTAGGACTCTCAGGTGTCACAATGTATCACCCCCTCTCATTCCAGTGACCAGCCAGGATTGAGCACAGTTTCTTTATCCTCTCAAGTCCTGATTTTCTAGCACATCTCTGTGTAAATTGTGCTTTTTACAAAAAAAAAAAAAATCCTTCTTCAGACAAACCTGTATTTGCCTATGATACTTGTTAACTACTTGAAAGAAAATTCCATTTGTTATCATGTTTTCACAAGTAAGCCTTTGTCCCTAAGATAATGGACAATCCATAACTATGAACTAATTTGTCCTTCTCACTAGAAAAAGTCTGTTAAAATCAGTCTGTTCATTAACTAGACCATTGTAAAAGTTCTTGCCATACTGTGAATCTGTATTCAAATTTCTGAACACATAAAGAAGGCAAGACATATTTTACATTTGATATTATAAGGTGAAGTTTGCTCACTCACTTAGATATAAATCTTCAGTGATGATCACTGATAAGCAATGTATAGCCATGTTATGTAATATAAGCACAGTCTTTTTAAAAAATTAAATCTTTATTGATGCATTATGGATACAGATCATCATCGCATACAACTCTGAGAGTTTGTATCAGAATATGGCATGACTTATCATTTTTGCCCCATTCTCCCAACCCTGTAACCCCACCCCCTATATACATAATCTGTTTCCTTTTTTCTTTATTACTGTCACATTCTTTTTCCTCTTTTATTTATCCCTATACCCACTTTCCTTTTAAATATTTTCTATTTCACAATATCCAAATCTACTTTCAGTACACACACTCACACACACACACACACACACACACACACACACACACACACACACACATGTCCAAGTGAAGAGTGAAGTACTTTGGGTGCAGTGTACTGTGAAATACAGACTAGGTAGCTTAAGACTCAAAGAAAGATAAAATATTTTTCCTTAATTCACTTTAAGATCTAACTACCTCATTTTATTTTCTATCATTGTTTAAACTCTTTTTTAATAAGGACTCAGACACTACATAATTAAATTCTAATGACTATTCAATAGTATACTATTGATTTCTAAAACTGTACATTTGCTAATTCTGATTTAAAGGATAGGTGATATTTTCCTTTAAGAATGCAAACTTTTGTAATCTAAGCATTGCCTTAATGTAATTCTGTCCTGTATGCACTCAAACTCAGAAATAAAATGTTATATTTTATATTAGATGTTAATATAAAATATTATTATTTTATAATAGATGTTATTATTTTATAATAGATGTTATATTTTAAATTGGGCATATTTGGAAAGAAATTAGTAGAATTATGAATGAATATGCAAAATCAAAATACTTACAAATCAAAACTAGAGCCTAGAGTTTTCCCCAGTGATGGGGACAGGATATGATTAGAAATTTAAATTAATGTGGAAAGTTATGGTGCAGGATTTCATCTAGTTATACCTTAATAATTTCTTAATTAATGCAAAGCACATTAACCAGACTAGGCCTTTAATCAAATCGGAAAGTTTGATTACTCTTTGAATCAAGTTAAAATTTATTTTTATTCAGTTATCATCATTATTTCAATTTATAATGTCCAGTATTTAGTACTACAATCAGAAGCAGACTATTTAAATAGTCTTTTTTTTTTTTTTTTTTTTACTATTTAGTACACAGACCAGTTTTATTTCATACACGTACGGGTTTAATCCAGGAAGATAACATTTTTAGTGGTAGGAAAAAAATCTCCACTTATCGATAATTCTTCAAGAGTTACACACCGAAGGCATAGTACCAGGGAGGTAACAATGTGCTCTTCTTAGTTCATGTCTGAGATACATCATAATGACTTGTCTCAGGAGATGGGATTTATCTTTTAGAATGTCGTATTTATTGTGCCCTGAAGAATACATTGACAATAATGCTAAACTATGTAATAATAGGTTAGTATGTATTTCCTGAGGAAATATACAAAAATATGAAAATGCTCTGATTCTAATCAAGCTAACACATTTTTGCATTGTTATTGGTTCTTGTCTCAAGTGATCATTATTTGGAGGTTGTCAAATGGACATTTTAAAATTTTCATTATTCTTCTATATTATTCTTTGGTACTGTACCGTAAGTAGAAATTTCTCTCAAATATATATATATATATATACGTATATATATATGTATATATATATACGTATATATATATGTATGTATATATATATATATATATATACATATATATATATATATATATATTTTTTTTTTTTTAGGTTTTTTGAGACAGGGTCTCGCTTTGTAGTTCAGGCTGGCCCTCAGCTCAGCCTCAAACTCACATCATGGCAATCCTCCTGCCTCTGCCTCCCAAGTGCTGGGATTACAGGCGTGAGCCACCATACCTGGTACTGTGGTATGTGGTACTGATTGCTGCTGGGCATGAGTCTCCACACCCAGTATGGTATGTAGTTAACCGGGGACCCAACCCGGGTCCCTGCGCTTGCAAGACAGGTGCCGGAACCACTGAGCTCAATCCCCAGCCCCTCTCTCAACTATTTATTAAATTTGTTATTTTAGTATGCAGATATTAATTTCTTTTTTCATAGAATTTGTGCATTGTTTTTTTTTTTAAATGATGGTCAAATTTTTCAGACATTCTACATGGAACTCTTTATTCTGACCCTTCTTTCTTTTGGAACTGTGCTATTTATTCTTTTTTTTTTAAATTGGAATCTTTATTGGTACATTACATATGCATATCATTATTGCACTCCACAGTGAGAATTTGTACCAGTATATGACACAACTTAATTCTCATTTTTCCCATAGCCCTACCCACCCTACCACCCCCCTCTATCCATAAACTTTGTTTCCTTTCTTTTTTGTTATTGTCTCATTACTTTTTCCCCTTCACCCTATTTCACTTTGAGTATTTTCTATTTCACAATATATATCATACAATTCTAGAACTAATAGTCTTAATGAACATAACAGTGCCTTACATATAGTGGGTAACTGATAAATGCTATTGAATGATTTAATAACTAAAATGATTGCTATCAAAATGAACATAAAATAAAATCAAATTTTGTAAAATGATTTACATGGATGTTACAATTCAATTCAAAAGACTGTAGTGGTCTTCGTTCAGATCTTTATCATATTAAGCTAAGAACATTTATCCATTTGCCTATATACTAGTAAAATATAAGGAATTTGAAAATAAGTCTTAATGCTGTTTTAAATTTAATGTCTCTAAACTTCTTTTATCATATTGTTTTTAAAGTGAACCAATTGCTGATAATAACTGGCTTAAGGAATCCCTGATTTCATTTTCAGGCTTCTGAGTTATTTATTAGATAAATTTCCCTGAAATAATTGAATTGTAATAAAGCACTCATAAGGTATTAATTTATTATCATATTTACATTAATATAAACATTTAGTAATCCAGTGGCAATTCTTAATTTTGAGTTTGTTATGAAATTGTGATGTAGTATTAAGGTTATTTCAAAATAGTAAATGCAGCAACTTTTGTATTTTTCAGTTTTATTTTCATTAATTTACACTACTATATCTGGAAATAATATTAAAATATACCATAAAAATTTTAAATAATAATAAATAATCTTACTTTTAAAAAGAATCCTTGAACAGCCTAGTCACCCTAGAGAAATAACTTTTATATTAACAATTTTATATAGTGTAAGTTCCTAAAAGAATTTACAAATCTCAAAATGTATTTATTTTCTACAATGTAAATATAGACTTATAAAATCCTGTTGAAAAGTGTATTTTTAGTCATATAATTAAATCTCACTTTGAAATCATATTCTTCTACCATTAATCACAAAAATAGAGTGAATATTTGGAAAATAAGCAATCCTACTAATTCAAGTTTCTCAGCATAACTTATAGATCTTCTTAAGCACTTGGTGAATGAGGAAACTAATAAATAGAAATAAAAGGCACTGGGTTGATGTCTCAGTGCTGCCATATATTAACTATGTCTCTGATCAGATCACAGCAATACACAGCCCTTCCTTCTAAGATATGGATAGTCTTGTGTAGTTCACAGTGCTACTCCACTTGCTGTATTAAAAGTGAGTCTCAGTATGGAGTGCAATCATGATGTGTATATTTAATGTACCAATAAAGATAATTTAAAAAAAAGTGAGTCTCAGGACAACAATGTAGAGTTGACAGGTCAGTAAAATTTTTATGAACAATTTATAATACAGGAAGTTAAAGCTGAGACATTATGCCTCAGTTTTCTCAAAGGCTCAATTGTGAGACATGATTTTCAGTTAATCACGATAAAAGCAATACGTGTAAAAATTAGTACAAGTGAATCTGGTGAAATATTGTTTTCTTTTGAATTTCACAGAAATACACTTGCACAAATTTTCATGTTGCCCCTGGATTCCTTTTTATAGTAGACACAAGGGCACTGACATCCAAATATTTATTAAAATCATTTTCTGATTATCACTATGACTTTCCCAGCTGTTCACTGTCTACAAATAAAAAGAATATCCAAGGGCTGGGATTTAGCTCAGTGGTTTTAGCACCTGTTTTGCAAGCACAAGGGCCAGGTTCAATTCTGGATAACCACATATAGTACCGGGTGTGGAGACTCACGCCCAGCAGCAATCAACACCACATACCACAGTGCTGGTTGTGGTGGCTCATGCCTGTAATCCCAGCACTTGGGAGGCAGAGGCAGGAGGATTGCTGTGATGTGAGTTTGAGGTTGAGCTGAGGGCCAGCCTGAACTACAAAGCAAGACCCTGTCTCAAAAAAAAAAAAAAAAAGAATATCCAAGATGTAAAAATAACTAGTATGAATTTAAATAGTATATAGAAATATTGCATGAAGTGAGATGCACAAAAGTTTATATGACTTACATTGCAAGCTTTGTAATGAGATATCATGGTTCAGATCCTTAGTTCATAACCAGTTAGTTTGTGAAACTTGTATTACACTAATACTCTATTTTTAATGGTTAATAACCCATCAATTGACACTGAATTTCACTACTATCAGCTTAGCAAGTGACTATGTTTCTCTGAGTGTGTGTCTGTGTGTGTATACGCCCATTTATGTGCTCATATGCATGTCCAAGTGAACTAAGGATTGAATGCAGAGCCTTCAGTCTAAGCAATATAATTGTTCTATTGTTGTTGGGTTTTTTTATGTTTTCATTTTTTTAAAAAAATTTTTGGAAAGGTTTTCATTAAAACCACTACATTTCCCAGCATGGGTCTGATCTTCCCCTCACCTGCCCAGAGTACTAGGATACCAGGAGTTTGGCATCAAGTCCAGCTAAAAAATTTGTTTAAAGATATTACTGTCAGGTCTTAATGCTACCTAAGAAAACTCCCATTAATGCCAGTGCAGTTTCTCATACAGCTGTATCAGCTCAGAGAGTACCTAAAAGTGATCTTTATTTTCTATTCATGAAGAAAGCAAATGATCTACCTTGAACAAGCAGTTATATACAATTTTGTTTTGTTTTGTTTTGTTTTTTATTTGTTTGTTTGTTTTTTAGACAGGGTTTTACTTTTTGTAGTTCAGGCTGGCCCTGAGCTCAACCTCAAACTCACAGCAATCCTGTTGCTCTGCCTCCCAAGTGCTGGGATCACAGGTGTGTGAGCCACCATGCCTAGCAGCGTGGTATGTGATACTGACTGCTGATGGGCATGAGTCTCCACACCCAGCATTGTTCTATGTGACTAGCTGGAATTGAAACTGGGCCCTTGCACTTGCAAGGCAGACACTGGAACCATTAAGCTAAATCCTTGGACCAGTTATATACCAGTTCATACAAATCTCATTTTAAATTTCAATAGAGCAATAGAAAAGAAAGGAGAAAGGTTATTTATTTATTTATTTATTTATTTATATCAGTTGTGGGGATCAAACTCAGGACTTTTGAAGCAGGTGTCAGAACTACTGAGCTAAATCCCCAGCCCAAAGAAAGACAACTTTTAATCCAGTTAATCTTTCAATATCCAATTTTATAGATCAAACAGTAAGACCTGCCTAAGTCTTACTCAGAAAATATGGTGTAGTTATATCCAATTTGCTACAAAATAGAAAAAAATTGATTCAGCATTGATTTTGAGTAGTACTTGAACAATACAAAGAAGAATAAGACTGACTTTGTGGAATCCAATATGCAAACAGAATATTAAATCCAACTTCACTGTTTTTTTATTTATTGCAATTTTTATTGGTATATTACATATATGCATCATGATTGCACTCCATAATGGGGATTTCTACCAGTATAAGACACAACTTAATTCTCACTTTTTCCTATAGCCCTACCCACACTACCACCCCCCTATATACATAAAATTTGTTTCCTTTCTTTTTTGTTATAATCTCATAGCATATATTATATGCTGAATGTGGATATGAAAGTGTATAATCCCAGGACCGGGAGGATGGTTTAGTAACATAGTGAATCCAAAGCCAGCCTGAACTAAATAGTGAAACCATGTCTCACAAAATTATCTAAAATTATCCTAACAACTGGCAGAATGTTATATACCTATAATCTGACCATGTGGGAGGTTTGGGCAGGACTGCAAATTTGATCCTCATCTCTGTAATTTAGTGTGGCAGAATAAGTGTGACTGAAATCTTTAGAAAAGTATAGGGATATAGCTCAGAGATATGATGGGTTTAATACTAAACACACCCCTCTGCCCACAAGAAAAATTTGTTTAGGGATTAGGAAGTAAAATAAATTCTTCCTGGTTAGTTTAAGAAGTCATTTACTGACCTAAATCCAGTTTTACACTGGAAACCTAGTAACAAGCCCACCATGGTTAAATCTAGTGCTAGCCAGAGTTTTCAACATCTGGCTAATATCTATCAGCTGAGCCACTGGAATCATGTTGGGCAGCTGGCAGAAGGCCCATCCCTTCCACTCCAACTCATGCAGCATAGGGAGAAGCACGACTTTGCATGCTATATAGCCAGGCCTTAGGGAGAGTGTAGGACATCATCTTGGAGCTCAAGGCCAACCCTGCCTCAGTAAGACACAGCACTGTTTAGAAATCAAGATCTCTTTCACAGGTCAGACCTCAGAGACAGAGTCCCTAAACATGCTGTGTGCAGCATCAGAGGGAAACTTATACTTCATCAGAACAAACTCACATTTCTGCTACACAATCATTAACTTTTGAGCAGGCAATAAAACTCCCAAGACTGGGCAGCTCACTATATATGCAACACTCAGGTATTACTAGCTTAGTAATAGCCATGCTGGCCAAAGGATTGTCCCTACCAATGGTTCCCAGTTTCAGACAGCACAGCTGTTGGACCAGTCCTTACAAAGGGAGCTCTAGGTTAACCCTGGCCCATAGCAGACACATGCATCCCAGGATGGACTTGTATTTTTGCCTGTGCAAAACCAGCTGTGGCATGAGTCTGAGCATGCTCCGAAGCTGCTCTAGTTCTCACTATTGTGAGATTCAGATGTGACCTAGTTTGGCATCAATCTTGATAGCTAAGTGACTACCTTCTCCAACACTACCCCAACCTCAGACAACATAATAAAATACAAGTTACCGTTCAATAGGAGTTGGGCAGTGGAGTAAACACAGGATTTTGTCTTTGAACTTAGTGTCAGAGTGCTAAAATGGAACTCTGGATATATCCTAATGGCCTTCTTCTTCAGGGGTAGAGGAAGACATATTGCTTCAGTTGTTACTCCTGTTCCACCTAACAACTTGGCTTGTTGCAATGAACTTGGGCCATGAGGCCATCTGTCAGGTGGTGCAAAGCACTATGGGCCCTGATGTTTTCTCAGGCTCATTCTGGTCTTGGTGTGTAATGGTTACAGGGAGTAAAATATCGGTAGCTTTGGTGGTTAACAGTCATGGAATAGGAATCTGTGTCTGATGTGTGCATCTTGATTCTTCCCAGATCTTGTTAGGATTCTACAGCATCTAACCAGAAGTCATGATGGAATAAAGAGACTTGATGTATCCAGGCCACATAGACATACCTATGATGATGAACTGCACTTTGTAGCTCTTTCTGAATGATAAAATTGCTCATTTGTGGAAAACCTCAGTTTGGATCACTTTGATACTATAGCAATGACAAAATATCAATGGCAGGTTTCTGATAAACATGAGCGTGAATAACTCATGAGCGTGAAAAGCGTGAAATTTCACTATAGTGAAATATTGGAAGAAATTAGAGTTCCAAAAAATATAAGCAACCTATTTAGAAGTTCTAGAAAGGCAGCTACACACAAAGCCAGATTAAAATAAACTTGAAGAAATACCTAAAGATTCAGTGCCAGGATTATGTTACAAACTAACAAGCATCAGGACTTTTCAGAAAAAATATGCCCTCACCTATGATGTCCCAAAATGACCAACTTATAACCAGTGTGAGAGAAGTTTTAGAGCACATAAAACAAGTACTTTGGGAAAGTAAACAATCTTGAATAAAACATAGAGAAATGAGAAATAATTCAATATTACAACAAGGAAAATCAAAGAATGCAAAGAAAATTTTGAAAAATTAAAATACATGAATTAAATAATATAGTCAATAAAACTAAAAACAGAAATATATGGATTGATCAAAGAAAGAAAAAACTGGTGAGATCATAGATTTCTTGGGTATACTGAATTGGAGGAACAAAAAGAAAAAAATAATGAACAAGAATTGACAAATTTACATGGGAATTTGGGGACAGGAATTAAGCAGATAATATTCAGGCAGTCGGGGATTGATAGGGACTTAGGCTTCACAAAGGGATAATGTTTATTCAAAGAAATAAATAAGAGAAAAGTTGCCAAATGTTTAGAAGGATACAAATATCTAGGTAGAGAATAGCCCAAGGTAATCGGTAAGACTGAACTCAACTGAGTCTATTCAAGATATATGATAACTAGTGTTAACAGAGAAAGAGAAGATTCACAGGATAGAAAAACAAAATAAAGAATAACATATAAGTTTATTAGAATTCACCTGATATATTTTTCAGGAGAAACTGTATGGAGTAGTAAAGAGTGGCATGAGGTTTTTGTGGTGTTGAGAGGGGAAAGTTATGTGCCCATTGAGAATATTGTACCTTACAATCCTGTTCTTTTAGAAAATGAAGGAGAAATACAGATTTTCACATAGAAACAGAAACTGAGAGAATACATTTGTATCAGCCCTGTTTTACAGTAAATATTAAAGGCAATTCTTCAAACAAGTTAAAAGAGAACATGTGAGTTATAAAGTACCCTGGTAAAAGTATCCAGACAAACTCAGAAAGTTCCAATACCTTAAAGATAGTATGTAAGCCATTTATATCTTTGGTATGTTGATTAAATGAAAATAATAAACAATCACTATCTTAATATATTTTAAGGATAATCAATAAGGAATAATATAATGGGATATAAAAATTGAAAAGACAGAAGAAATGGCGTGATACTTGCATTTTATTAGAAGTAGTATTAGTGAGGAAAAAGAAAAATTGTCAGAAAACTAGAAAGCAAATTTCAAAATAGCTGTCATAAGACAATTTATAATAATTAATTTAGGTATAAATCAGAATAAATTCTCCAAATAAAAACGTATACTGACTAAATTGATTTTAAAAACTACCAGCCATAACTATATATGGTTTGCAAGAACTCACTTTGTCTCTAAATATGTACAAAAATACAAATACTTACAGGGAATGTTTAAATTTTCAAACAATTACTATATAAAAAACATTTTGTGCTTAATCTCTCTAAAATGTCATCCTTTTGTTGAAGCACACTAACCTCATTTTCATAATTGTCTGATACATTTCAGCCAGTCCTCCTGCATTGTCATGGCCACCTTTACATTCTTAATCAATTAAAAATGTTCTATGCTCCATGGCCATTTCAACTGTGGAGAAGAGGCAGAAGTTTCACGACACCAAAGCCAGGAAATAAGTTAGTGAAGCCCACCTAGATGTTCTTACGTGTTTGTTCATGCCTGCCTTTTCATTCAAAGACATTCGACAAAAGCAATACCATATTTTAAATAATAACTCATGAAGATGCTCTTGGAATCCCCAGAACAGCTTCAAAAAAGTGCCAAAATCACCCAGATGTGTACTTGAACAAAAAGAGAGTTTATTTTAAAGTAGTTAAAGCAAAAAGGTTGTTTAAATTGTAATATATTTTCAGTGAAATTTTGTCTATTTCAATCACCACTTTTACAAGTTGAAAATGAAGAGGTAGTATAAGACATTTCATGAAGCTGGGCATGGTGGCTCATACCTGCAGTCCTAGCACACAGGAGACAGAGGCAGGAGGATTGCAGAGTTTGAGGCTCTCCTGAGCTACATAGTGAGCTCAGGGCCAGCCTGAACTACAAAGTGAGACACTGTAAATAACAAATAAATAAATAAATGAATAAAATGACATTCCATGAAAATAAAATCTGAAAAGAAAGTAGAAATACCCATACTTATATTATAGAAATGTGTTTTAAATTAAAGAAAATAAGTTTAAAAAAGAAAAGTAAATGGGATAAGGAAACACTATACTTTCAGGAATAGAAAGATTATCAAGACCCCACAAAAAAATCAACAACCATAATAAACAACCAGATTGAAATTGCACCCTAGACCAAATGGAGCTAATGGACAGTTACAGAATTTTCCTTCCCAAAGCTACTGAACATGCTCACATCAGCACATAAAATAATTTCTAGATTCAAACATAAAATATGACATTGAGTCCCAAGAAACTTTAAAATTTTAATCCATGTGAATTGTTCTCTGATTATAATGTGATTAAGTAGAAACAAGAATAAGCAAAACTTTGAAATGTATGAATATATATATATATACACACACACACATATATGAAAGTTAACTTCCTTTGAACTTCAGTGGAATAATGGGATAATTCAAGAGGAAATTTAAAATCCTTAAAATTTATCAAGATGATTGTTCAACATTCTAAACCTTACAGGATGTAGCCTAAACACTGTTAAAGAGGAAGCTCATAGGTAGCAACACTTACACCAGGAGGTAGAAAGACACCAAAGAACCTATTGCTTTATTTTAAGAAACTAAGTAAACAACAAACCAACTTGACGTAAAATTATTAGAAGAAAAGAAATAATATTAGAGCAAACATCAAACAGGAAAAAGAACAATACTAGCAATACAATGGACCAATGAAACACAGAACCAATTCTTCAAAAAGATAAATAAAATAGGTAAATTCTGACCTACATACAAGAGAAAGTGAAAAACTACTTAAACAAAAACAGGAAAATTGGATTTCTCTTCAGATAGAATAAATAAAATCAGGAACAAAAAGGAATACTATTAACATCACAAAAATACAGAGGGTCATCAAAAATTATTATGAACAACTGTATGCCAACATACTTGATAACATAAAATAAATTGACAAATTCCTGAATACATCTCTCTACAACTGAATCTTGAAGAATGAGAAATCCTGGATAGATCATTAAGAGATAAAAAAGACTGAATCATTAAAAACAGTCTTCCATCAAAGTTAAGGGGGAAAGGCTTCACTACTGAAAATTAACATTTTATAAAAAACTAATTATTTTACATTTTATTGATAAATTGAAGAGGCTCACAACCTTCCAAACACACTGAAAAAGGTCACATTTTCCTGATATTAAACTATATAAGAAAAGAGCAAAAAGAAAAAAAAAACCTAAGTCAATGTCTTTGTTCAACATAGATGCAAAAAAATCTCAATAAAATAAGAGTGAATCAATTGTGACAGCTATGATCAAGTGAGTTAAAAGAATGAAACTATTATTCAACATATGCAAAGACATAATGTCTCATCAACAGAATTGAAAACAAAATCATGTGATTATTTCCATCTAATAAAATTCTAAGTATTTTCATGATAAAACTACTGAGAGAATTAAGCATGTAATAAATGTGCCAGACATCCAAAAGCAAACTACAATATGACTTACTCATCCCATTAAGTATATATCCAAAGAAAATGAGATCAGTACGACAAAGAGAAATATGTGTTCTATCCTCCCTATAGTACTATTTCCCGATAGCCCCCAGATAGAAAAAACCTAAGTGTCATTCAGCTGAAGAATAAAGAAAGCATAAAATATGTTCACCATAAAATTGGATAAAATATTATTTGTAACACCATGGATAAATCTAGATGATTATGTTAGATGAAATAAGTCAACCACAAGAAATGAAGTAGTACTTTTAGAATCTAAAGTAGCTTATGTCTTAAGAGTTAAAGAAATAATATAGTTACCAAAAGCTAGAAAGAGTAGAAGGGGGGGAGGGAAAATGTACAAACTAACAGATAGGAAGGATAAATTTTAGGGTGTCATTGTATATTAGATGATAATAAAAATTTGGAGGGACATAAAGTCAGGTATTGAAAGAGGTACAAGATTTTGCCAGCTGCTTTCCTTCCCCAGCTGGAAGGAAATTTACACAATTATTTATAGAAACAGAAAAGGCACAAACTCCTGAAAGTGCAATAAATTTGAGATACACTGCAAGGGCTGGAGAGAAGAGAAAAAGAGCAAAAATAAGACAGCATAGTTTGAAGAAAGAGCCAACAGGTTGGTGAAAATGCTGCAAGCGTTCATTTGGTCCAAAGAAAGTCACAATTACTCTCATGTAGCAGACTCTGGAATAAATGTGCTCATGTTGTTCATTGTCACAAATACATAAGGAAACTAGTCTGACATCTTCATAAATGGAGAAATGATATTTTTAAAAAGCTAAGAAAATCAGCCAGGTCATACATTTTATAAACTGTAGAGTTTGAGTCAAAGCCTAAATATTCAGAGACTCAGAGCCATGAATTTTAACTGCATCCTGTTGACTTTTGCTACTGACTGTCCTTTTATATCATTTACCATTCATTCATTATCTCTTTTCCTGGCTTCTCTACCTTCCTATTATGTGTTCCCTAACTGTTTCACTGTCCCATTTTGGTACAATTGAAATTATATAAAATCTTGCAGCAAATCTATAAATTATATGAGCACTGTAATTAGAAAGAAAACAATGAACAATGTAGAAACATTCTGAATACCTTCAGAAACCATCATGATTTGATTAGTGGGCACACATTCAATTATAGAATAAAACGTGGAAAACTAGGTAAATAGCCTATAGGTACCCATCACACTGTTTAATTAGTGAGACAATAAAATGATTAAAAATTAAAATTACTTAAGGAAGTTCTCAGGCACATTCTCATTTCTATTTCTTAACGAGTCTTTAATTAGCTGAAATTACATCAGGGAAGTTTCACGCCTTCTATTTCTTTGCCAATATAAGAAATACCCTCTTTATTCACAAACGATGGGTGTAAGTGGATAATGAAACATATTTCTCAAGAGAAAGGAAATTGTAGTCAATTTAGTAGTATTGAATATCAACCTGTGTATATTTTTGGCTGAATAAAATTAAAGCTAACAGCAAGCAAGGGAAAATGTTGTTAGAAGTATTTTATATTATGTTTATTTTCTACAATTCCTCTGCAAAATACTTTGGAGGAAGAAGTGTAGAAATTATGCTAGTAAATGTAGTTTTATTATATCTTTGTTACGTCACAGCAAAGGAATTTCTTCTGATTTGTATTATAATTGTCATCTAAGGATATAAAATAAACACTATGCTAAATTCATAGAACATTTTCAGATGAATTTAAAGTTCCAGAATCAATAAATTTTTATTTTTATTGGTTTATGAGATAGTGGCATCAGTTAATTTTTAAACAAGAGATTATTTTTTTACTCATTCTAAAAGAAAATCATAATGGTGCAGGTCAAATTTTTCTAAAATAATACAGATGTAAGAAATATTTTTTTGTAGAAAAACAAAAGGACTTGAATTACATGTTTTGTTTTTAAATATAAAAAAACTGGTTATCTGCTCCAGATTTATTCTAGTTGTCATTTTTTAAAACAATGACAAAATTCAAGTGTCATTTATATTATTTTAACAATACTATGTTCCTCAGTGCTGTTTTCTCAGTGTTATCTTTTTGCGTGCTGCAGTAATTTGCATTGCTTTTTCTTTTTTCTTTCTAGTGAGGCCACACTGTGATATAACTTGCATCCTTCCTCCCCACCGGAAAACTTTCATACATTTTTTCCATCCTGCACAATTTTCCTTCTCTCTGAGCTCAACTTCTCCAAACAGTAATTCATTGAAAAACCATGGCACTCCCAGTGAATGATGCTTTAAAGATGTAGTTCAGTATCTGAAAATATTCATTCCTCTGACATATTTGGGTTCTATATAAGGTAGCATTTATAGAATAAATAAAAGTAAGCTGAGGATGTGGCTTAGTGGTAGAACATTATCCTAATATTTACATTACTCTGGCTTCAATCCCAGAAACAGACACAAAACAAATTAATTCAAGAAAAAAATATATGGCAATATTACAATGTTTAATATTTACACATGAATATATATGTTATATGTTTATTTTCTATACACAACATATATGAGTAAAATATGAAGTGCCATGCATAGATATTTAGCAACAGTCAATTGAGTACTTAGCTGATTTCAAGGTAAATTTAAGACATCATAGATATCTCACTAAGTTGCCCAGTTCAGCCAAACATCTCCAACAAATGACTACTGAAGCTTTCCTTGATTTTCTGTGGACAGCCTTCAGCACACATCTCATTAGGAGGCACTAAAAAGGCTTTGCTGATTTGCAAAACACCGCATGAGTGATGTGTATATTATGTGAATAATCGCATACATATGATGTCTGCTATTTTGGAAATGTACCCCTTTGAGTTCATGATAGCTACTGCTCAGTTTATTCCCCGATAATCATTTATGGTTACTTATCACAGCTTATTATTAGAAAAGTAATGAATCAGCAGTTTTATGCACTCTTATTTAACAATTTAATCTTAGAAATTTCTGAACCACAGTATCTAGTAATAGAAAGCAGATTCCCCAATTTTATTTCTAGTTTTTAAGCTACACATTCTAGTAACATTATCTTAACTATGATGAATAAAATTTCTCTTTCAATTATCGTTAATAATTATTCTGCTACATTCAAACCTAATGATTTAATTTGAAAAATATTACACACAAAATTTACAATAAGAATGTTAATAACATATATTTCTTTCTACATTTTCTCTGTTTTTTTCACACGACAGGATTTTTCCACCTTAACCTTGTAATTATAAAATCATAATTTTTCAGCTGCAGGACCTGAAGACAAGATCAGAAGGAGAGTAGGACTGTATGTGCTCTTTTTCCATAGTTTCCTGGCTTTTGGGATGCTTGGGGCTGAGGTGGCAGATAATCTTTATCCTTTTCTTTTGAATGTTTCAGTTTCAAATTACTTCTCTTCAGAGTGCATGTAAAAGTGTTTTTGTTTGTTTGTTTGTTTATTGTCCTTGTGATGTGTGGATCCTTAGACAAAATTTTTAAGCAGTAAACTGCTCATGAATTACCAACCTAAGCCCTACTATCACTTTGTAAACCCATAAGCACCAGTGTTAGGTTTATGAGAGACCTTGCTAGGACATTCTTTAGTCTCCACATAAATTAAAGATTAAGAATGTAGGGGAGTTTTGATTTGGGCTCTGCGAAAGAATTTTTTCTCTGAGTTGTACATTATGACTTCTAGCCCAGACTAAATGGTTTAATACATAGAAATAAACCACGATAAAACAAATAGTTAGAGGAATAAGCTTTGTAAATGTTTGAAATTCTTTCCAATCATACTGTATGACTTTTAATGTTCTCTTTTATGATGTTTATATTGAACAAAGATCTTAGGTAGGGATGTAGTTCAGTGGCACAGTGCCTGCCTGAAAATTGCAAGGCCTTAAATTCCATTCGTAATAAAAAAAAAAAAAAAAAAAAAAAAAAAAAAAAAAAAAAAAAAAAAGAACTAAGACCTATATGGGTCTTTCTTAAGGAATAAAAAAAATATCCAAATTGTTTAGATTTCTTATGTGGTATTGTTCCAAGTAGTATTCTCTTCTGTATATTGGTGGATATTTATAAATTTCTCCAGAAAATATTACTAAAACTATCATTGAATTTCCATGGGCAAGTAGAAGTGGGAGTGGTAGAAGCCAAAGATAGTTTCTGGGTATATTTGCTTTACAGGAATTTTTTTTTTTTTTTTTTTTTTTAGACCAGGTTTCACTTTGTAGTTCAGGCTGGCTCTGAGATCAGCCTCATACTCATAGCAATCCTCTTACCTTTGTCTCTCAAGTGCTGGGATTACAAGCATGAGCCACCATGCCCAGCACTGTGGTATGTAGTATTGTTTGCTAGTGGATATGAGTCTCCAAGCCCAGTATTGTTGTGTGTGGCTACCTGGGATTGAACCTGCACTCTTGCATGTGCAAGACAGGTGCCAGAACCACTGAACTAAATCCTCAGCCCTAAACTATTTTTTTTTTAATGAGTACATGAAAGAAGTCCAAAGCAAGAAAGAAATAAATGAAGAGAGAGACATACAGAAACAGCAACAGAAGCTAACTATTTATAAATTTCTCCAGAAAATACTACTAAAATTATCATTGAATTTCCATGGGCAAAAATCTGCAAATTCTATTAGAAGGAACTTCACAGCTTCTGACCTTAAAGTACAATTCAATATTTAATGAATATATTCTTTACAGCAGCTACTATAATGCCAATTCAAGGACATATGTGGTAAATATATATATGTATATTAATTTCTCCAATATTTCAACTTATTCAATATGTACAGCTTTTCCAAGTAGTCACTTTTATGGATAATTATTAAACCAATTTAAACAATGAATAATTTTAATCAATCTAATTAATTTTACATCTCATTACTATATCCACTCCTTTGCCACCTTCATCATATTTATTTTATCTTATCTTCAAAATGACTCATGAGACAGATGCTATTTAAATATTATTTTACAGAAAATAAATAACCTAGATAATATTCAATGCTATCACACCAAAATCACCATGAATTCAGCCTTAGCTTACACTACAATACTCTATCGCCATTTTTTCCATTGCAGAATTGTTGATGTTATGCAGTGATTTTAACCTGTAAATTCATAAGTTTTTATATCATTTTTCTACATATTAATCCATAAGTAAAATTTTTCATTATGAGATTGTCAACACAGCACATGGTGGGTACAACTATTTTAACTGTTTTATTATACAAAATAAACCAAACAGAACATAGCAACAATATATCACACATTTAACTTCTGGAACTGATTAAGAGCTGCAGCACACATGCAGTGATGCAGCTCATCCATTAGCCTCTTGGTAACTTGAATCCAGTCTTTGAAGTGAGAAGTCATCATCCCCGCACCTGTTGGGTTGCTGCTTCTCCTGTCGTGAATTAATTCAGACAGAAAATATCAAGATGAAAGATATAGTGAGGTAGTTGTAACTTTTCAGAAACACAGGAGAAGATTAACGCAAAGCAGAAAACTGTGCACCAGCCTCAAAACAAGGACCTTAGTCACGAATATCATGGGAGGAAAATATCACTAAAAGCATTACAAATTATTACTAAGACATCCAGAAAGGATGAGATCTCAGGAATTTTGTTCTGAAGACCAACCTTCTCCTAGGTCTTTTTTCATGAAACAGAAGCAGTCAAATATGTCATCTGGGCTCTTTTATAAAGTATTTTTTCAAGTTTGTAAAAATTACACACCAAAACTTCCCCTTCTCAAAGAGAAAAAAAAAAAGGCTTGCATTTATAATGTCAACCATTCTGCCAAAACCAATACTTTCTGTCTAGAATAAATTGATTTTCATTTATTCATAAATTAAATGTCAACACATTTATCACAGATCTACTTATGGCAGCCAAGAACCATAGCTAGAAAACAAATTTAATACAAATAACTAGGAGTTCTGTTTACTCAACAAATAGATACAAAAGAAAAGACGCTTTAGTGATCCCAAGTATATCAGTGTTAATTATTTGATATTTGGAGAGAAATTCTGTCTCCTGCTTGCTAAACATGATGAGCAGGAAAGCTGTTATATATTATCTTTCTGTCTGGCCATATCTTGTACTGTATTAGCTCCATCTGAACAAACAGAATATTATATATATATATATATATATATATATGTGTGTGTGTGTATTATATATATATATATATATATATGTATTATATATATAAAGCCCGCTCTCTGTTCAGAGAATTATATATATATATATATATATATATATATATATATATATATATATATATATATATATATATCAGTATAGCAAACTCAGTGTGAATACACTCAATATAATTTCAAAGAAGTCTCAATTGTGTGCATACTGATGTTGTTTGTCTTCTGCTCCCAAAGAAAAAATATTTGCATGAGTTTGCACGCACACACGTGCTTCTGATGAGTGCCTGCTGCATTTGTGAACACAAATCTACTTATGGTCACCAAAACAAAATTCTGAACTTCCCAAAAGAGTCCAACAGTGAACATATCTCTGTGTAGTGCTCTGTTGAATTCATAAAATGGGACAGAAATAGCAAACATAGATAAAGGTAAGGATAGAGTGGGGATATGGACAAGGTGTTTTGGAAGAGGTTCACTCTGAAGGTGCTGCTGGGTCAGAGACCCAGAGCACAGCAGGGATGAGGTGGAAAGTGAGTGGTGGAAAGTGTGCCAAGAAGAGAAGGAAGGGTCCAAGGCTGTGAGTCCTGGATAATCTTGCTGTTTTTGTGGAACTGACAGGAAGCATTTGAATCTTAAGTGAATGACAGAAGATAAGAGGGTAGGCTATCAAGAGGCAGTCGCGGTGAGGAAGGGAAACAGGTAGAAGATGTTGTTTAAGCACTTTTGACCTCGACTGTTTTGTTTTATTTTTTTAAGAAAACTCAGGTAAAATTGACGATGAAATATTACCCTATTCAAAATATTTATTATCTTGGGCTGTGGCAATAGGAATAGGAAAAGACACATTTCTTCATATATAGTCCCACCAAAATATGAATTAGTTAAAAAAACAGTTATACAAGTCCTTACTATAATTGCACATTTATAAATTTTGAATAGTAGTAGAACATAAAAATAATTACAATGTAGGAAATGCAGTTCTACAAAAAAATGACATCAAGGGCCGGGGAGTTAGCTCAGTGGTTCCGGCACCTGTCTCGCAAGCGCAAGGACCCGGGTTCGATTCCCCGGTAACCACATAACAATACTGGGTGTGGAGACCCACACCCAGCAGCAACCAGTACCACATACCACAGTGCCGGG
>PVIR01024244.1:0-26128 GCA_004026965.1 Petromus typicus | reverse complement strand
AAGAAAGGTTGCAAACTCACGAGACCAGGACAGAAACGTGACTTGTATCCAAGGGAGAAATGCTCAGCAGAGACGGTCTCAGAACTGCGCTAGAAATGAAAAGAACTCTGCCCGCCAGAGTAAACCATGAGTATGTCTGCATTTTCTCTGCCCCGAAACATTCATAACTAAATGGATACACCTCGAGGCCATACTCAGATGTGAAATGAGCAGGACACGTGTGTAAATGCTGTATTATTTCTCTAGTGTAAGAAACTGAAAATGTAAGTGAGGTCCAGAGTGTATAATATGTGAAATAGAAGAAAAATGTTCAAAAGGGAAAGCGAATGGGTAGGGGGGAATAAGGGAAAGAAGTGAAAGAAGGAAAACAAAATTTATGTTTATTGGGTGAGGGGCAGAGGAATGGGAAAAAATAAGAAGCAAAATATATCAATGATGAGTGTGAAAATAAGTTCCACATAAAATGTATCAATAAACTCAGTAAGTTAAAAAAAAATGTTGAAATGTGCACAGTGAAATGCATGGCACGGTGAAGTGCCATGAAGAGAATGGAATTTAAAGTACTTTACCACCAAGAATAACAAAACAGACAAAGCAATAAGCATTGTCAGTCTAGTTGTGCATATACTCTAGTTCTAACCTACCATTTAAAATAGCAAAAAAAAAAAAAAAAAACCCACAGTAAAAACCTAGAAATTAATATGATTGTCTGTAGGTAAATCAATAATAAATAATAGCAATTCTATCAGGAAAGTGTGTCACATGCATGAGAAAGTAGAATACAGTCCACTTTCAAAGTTCCTGAAAATGATTCACACAAGGATAACCAAGGGGACAATCCAAGCCACATACGGAAGACAGGCAAAGAACTCTCACTTAGATATAAGATAGGAGAACAAATTACAGCTACTGTATGAGGCCAAAAATTATAATTATTTATTTCTACTTAGGGAAAATAAATTTTTATTTACATATCTTCTCAAATGTTACACATGTAAAACCAAAATAGTCACCAACATAAATAAATATAAATAAATTAACGTTACAAAAGAATAAGATTTACAATTTGGCTCTGAACATCTCACTTTGGAAATACAGAATTTTCTGTGTATTAATATTTTACTCTATCTGGATACTTTAAGGGGAGCTGATCTCACCGTGTAGCCCAGGCTCATCTCAAACTCAGGACAATCCTCTTGCCTCAGCCTCCCAAGAGATGGGATATCGGGGTGCACACCTGGCTTCTGGATACAATATTTTATAAAGCTCTTTTCTCAAGGAAGCAAAGCAACACAAAATAAAACAAGTTCCCCTAAGGACAATATTATTTCTGCCTATCCATTTTTTAAGTAGCAGACTGTTTGTGATCTGTGTTATGTAACAAAGGGAGCAGAACTTCCACATTTCCTGTCCTCCCTGCCACCAACTAAGCCAAGAAACATACATTTCTGAATTATTAGCACATTTCTGCTTTAAAACATTTTGTCCAAAACATTAAAATTTATTTTAATGGAGTAAGAAAAAGTGCAGTTTAAGCATTATTTTAGGATGTGGTCCATCTCTTTTTGGCAATTTTGCGTAGAAGATATGAGATGTTTTGCTTTTTACTCTCCAATGAATGAATGTTTTTAACTTTTTAATTTCCCTTTATAAGTAAAAATAACCTTACATATCTAGAGAAAGGAACGCAGGCCCCTACTGGAAGCGTTAACCAGTCTGTCTACTCCCCTCTCCTTCGGGGCGATGATCTTCTCAGCTCTGCGAGTCCTCTTCCTGTCTGGAGGCTGCAGGCGCGTGGAGAATTTCACTCCACGTGGACTCCGGTCCCCTTGACTTGCTGCCAGAACTAACATACCCTAAAGATCGCGGGGACGTGCACAGCAGAGAGCGCTACTGGATTTACTGTATTTGTGTTTCTCCAAAAACTTATAACAAACTAGAAATATTCTGTGTGACGGGGCTCAGTCTCTTCTGAACTCGGCTGTGGCTGTCTCAGCTACTCGCGGTTACGAGCACCGCAAGCAAAACTGCCAATTTCATACATGTGTGTCCTGAAAATTAAAAAAAAAAGAATTTAAATGATTTGTTATCAAAAAACAAACATTAATTTTTCATCACAATGTTATGAATGACTAAAAGGTTCATTATTATGAGCTGCAAAGCAAATGCAAAGTGAGAAAGTTAAAAACTACCAACAATCTTCCGCAGGGAGAGTTCAGCGGCTGTAGCAACAGCAGGTCATTCACTGGGCTTAGATAAACAGGCGCTGAGTTAGAGTCACTGAAGACACGCCAAGTTAAAAGTCAATGAAAACTCTCTGGATATTATATATGAGACAGATGAAACACTGGCCAAGAGATTGAGACACTTGGAAAGTTTCACAGATACATTTACGTTGTTATTATGACGTGGAGACACGCAGATGTGTTAGCATCCAAAAGCATGACTCATGGGAAGATCTTAACGCATACCATACCATTTCTTAAACGCTTCACGCTCTAACACCCAGCCAGCAACAGGAGGAACAGACACAAGGCAGGCCAGGCATCTCACGCCGCAGAGTGACACTCAGCAGGGCTGGCGTCCGTGCTCTCAGGCTGTCCAGCCATCCTGACTCACACACTGAGGCGAGTGTACTCGCTCGGCAATCGAGAGCAGAGCTGTGTCCGAGGCGACGAGACCCAATGTTAGTCGACAAAGGAAAGCAGCTCTGCCACTAGCACTCAGGACTCTGTCACCCATTAAAGGTCTGCAGAAAAGCTAACACAGACTGTGGTTTTCTCAAACCATGTACCTTTCGTAATTTATTGGAAAGAGGTCTTATTTCTGAGGTAGCATCGGCCTCACTGGAGTTATTAACAGTGGATGCTTTGTTGTTCTCTTGTGTCATATAATGGCTGGACAGTAAAGAAGGGAAAAAACTAATTGAATTATATATACTCTAAATTCCAGTCAAATAGAAAAATGAAGAACTTGCTTACATTCCCATTGCTACGTCAAAATCTGTCATACAAACTCATACTTCTAAACAACAGAGAAGGACGAGGCTACATTATCATTTTAACCTTCATGAACTTTATCCTCTGCCCTAATTCAGCTCAAATTTTAATTAAGCAAGTATGCAGCCGGTATGAGTTATCAGATAGTTACAAGGTCAGCTCTTAGCCTTGACAGCTCAGACTTCCAAAATAAGGCAAGTGGGTTATTCTCTAAGGGCACGAGAAAAAAAAAAAAGCAAATTCTATCTGACAGTTTGACAGGAGGTTCTCCCTGCTTTAGAAACGAAGCAGTTAGACTTACTGCAAAATCTTAAAATGTGATTCAAAACAAATACATCTTCTTTGTCCCAGCACTTTTCATGCTGTTAAAAATATCAGAGCAAAGCACGTCGACAAAGGCCGTGCACAAAGCAACTGAAGCCGAGATGCAGCAACTTCTCAGTGCCGCCCTCCCGACCGCGGTGCACAGCTGCAGTCAACGGAGAATGTTCTATAAACTGACAGCTTAAAACTCAGTGAGCACAGAACCCTGCAGAGAGGCCTGCGACAACGAACTACGAAATACGGGCGCTTACATTTGTTTCAGAGTGGTCTTGTTGAGGCATCTACTCCAACTTTACTGTTTGCAGGACTGACTCAGTTAGCTTTTGCTAAGATCCCACCACACTCCTTAGAAAGTCTGGCAGAGTTGATCCCACTGCATTTGCTGTTTTAGCATCTAAAATATTTTACTGTTACTCAACCAATATCCAGAAAAAGGATTAACTTTCCCCTAAGCCCACCCCAAAACATATTGGTCCAATTTTTTTTCCTGTAAGATGGAATCATTTAGCAACTTAAAGAATCTCTATACACTTACAACAGGCTTAAATAACTACTATTAATGGAAGGAGAAAGCAAAGTGTAATAGATGGTAAAAAGAAAACCTGCACAAAAAACCAAATTAAAATAGGCAAGTCAGTAATCACTAAATTAAAGTGAAATTATTAATTCATGAAATTATTCAATTATTAATTCACAAAAGAAATGCACAGGCACAAGGGCAGCACAGGACAGCTCGAGATCAGGTGCGTTCTACAGCTAGATTTCTGAACAGGGGAATTGGCAGTACCAGCCCCGCAAGTCCCCCGTGTCGGCAGCACGCACAGCCAGCCCAGTTTCTATCGAACAGGCTGACTCGGTGGAGATCAGGGTCACGAATGACACTTTGTGCTGGTTGCTGAGGTCTGCTGTGTGCTGAAGCAACATTCTCACCTCGCAGGTGACAACTTACTTAATGCTTACTGTAACCACGTGGGGTAGACATACTTTTCCCGTTTTATAAATGAAAGAGCCGAGGCCGAGAGGTTAAGCTGCTCACCACCGACAGGAATGTTGTACACAGCAGACACAGGACCCAGGCTGGGCAGTCAGGCTGCAGAGCCCCCCTCTTACACCTCAGGCTGTTTCTGCCTCAACTGCTCCCCATTAATAAATGTGATGCAGAAAAATGCTTAACTTCAGGCCGTTTCTTTGTTTCTGTATAATGCACCAGCATTATCACAGGTAAAGAAATTGACTAAGAAAGGGAGATTTTTGGCTTTCAAATCACTTTCTTTTGGAAATGTGGTTACCTTGCAGTATACTGAGAAGAAGAGGAAAAAGAAAAAGCAGAAGAGGAGGAAATAAGGGGAGAAGAAGAGGAGGAGGAAGTTGGAGTGGCGAAAGAGGAAATGGGGGAAGAAGAGGGAGGGACAAGGGAGGAGGAGGAAGGGGAGGAGGAGGAAGAAACAGCAGCACCAGCCAGAGTCCGTTCTTCCAGAGCACAGATGACATTACGACTGCACACGGAAGTGCAAACATCCGGCAAAGCTGAGACACTTACCTACTGATAGAGCACCAAGTTTCACTGAGAAAAAAGGCTAAGAATAAAGTTTTCAAAATCATGAGAATTTCTGCTCACCCTGATTTTCCACGGTCCAAGAAAACCTTGGCTAGAAATAGACTACCAATTACTACAGAAGCAGCAACAAGTCCTTGAGGGGGACAAAATGTGGTAGCACGGTTAATAGATACATGAGCAATGACATTTGTCGTATTTTCAAAATGGCATACATGGCAATTCTAAAGCATAATAAAAAACAAGATGGGAACGCGTTCTGTACACAACTTCCTGTGTCTTGAGTTTGACAACAAGTGCACACTATTCTTCCTGTTTTCTACGAAAGAAAAAAAGTTAAATGTTGGAAATATCACCGGGCTCACATACATATCTGAGCAGATTCTAAAATATTCATCCTCACACAGCCATGCTCCATTTTAAATGTTAACTATGGCGACCAATTTATAGGGCTAGAAGGTATATTTGAGTTCATGCTCATTTTGTAGGTGAATCAAGTCTCTGAAAGGTGAAGGTGGACATCCAGGGGGGCAGGCGTCTGCTTTTCAGAGTGCAGTCACCCCGTCCTCACAGGGAAGAGGCCGACCTGAGACCAGGGGGCAGATTATATTCACTTGCCTACCCAGCATGCTCTTGGGCGCCCAGTCCACTGTGAATGAAACCTCCTTTAGAGGAGCCTATCTACTTTTGAGATTAAAAAGTACTATTCTGCGTGCAAGTGCAGCAAATAATTAGTCAAATAACCTGGTCAACAGCAAACCACGTATCTGCACTTTCCTCTATCTTGATTGATTCTCCATTTCTCTCCTCACTTCACCCTCCAATGTCCCTGAACTCAACCCTCTGGTCTATGTCAGAGAAAAGTACAGATGACACTAAAAATGAAACTGAAGCTAATGCAACCAGCGAGTGCATTTGGTTCCAAATTAGCAAAATAAAAATGCTGCGTGCCAACCTTGCCATATGAACATACATTTTTTTTAAAAATCTAGCGATTTCCACAAGAGGTATACTTTTACAGTATTCCGTCTGGTCAGGGTCCTTAATTGATCTCCTAGGACTGTGCTGTTGGCTCAGAAAGATGATCCATAAAATATATCGCAACTCCCCCAATTTGAGTTTTCCTCCTTATCAATTCCACCATTTTAATATTTCATTTAGAGATTTAAATGAAAATAGAAAATTTCATCCAAAACATCAAGATGACAAAAATAAAGTCAATTACTAGATTCTGTGTGTCAGGGAAAAATCCAAGAAGGTTGAGGACAGGTCTGGTCTGGCTCATGACCATCCTTGAGAGTAATGGGGTAAAGAGCTCATGGACAATGAGATCTGGCCAGAAAGGGACTTGTGGATCCAGGAGTGGGCTCAAGTAGACGTGAAGTTTGAGATTTACCAAACAAACACAATAATACTCCTCCAGGGCCACATCCACAGAACGCTTTAGTGTTCTATTACGATCGCCGGGCTCTGCCTCCATATATCAATCTTTTTAAATAAAGGAAATTCAAAAAGACTCAATCTATCAGAGAAAACTTGAACAACTGTATGACCTCTAACCTAGAATAACAGGTGGGTACAGCTGTTGTCTCACAGTGAAATACAAATGCGACACACATGGGAACATGGACTAAGACATAGGACATTGCTTATATTGTCATTTTAAACAAATACTTCAGATACAAGATTCTTACTCTTGCAAGTACTGTTATAATTAGGCTCTCTGTAATATATGCCAATCCAAGGAGCTATGTAAAGGGTAAGTACTTATATGAAAGATACAGAACAAATATTTTATGTAATTCACTGTGTATTCTCTTTGTGTGTCACATTCTTCCAACTGACCCATAAAGAATTTATGAACATCACAATACACGATTTCATTGATGCATGTAAAAGTAACACAACACGGTGGAGAAGGCGTCTCAGTTGTTCAGTGTGAGTTATAGTCTTGTCCCAGAACCGGTGAGAATCTATCCTTTAAAGTAGCTTGTTCTAGAGAAACTAGTCACTACCTCATCTACTGCCCACTAGGCTCGGTGACCCGGCCAGTTACAAATCATACAAAACTACTTTTTTCTGCTGAGAAACGGAAAATACGTGCGACACTATAGGGCTGTTTTGAGAATCAATGAAATAACATGCATAAAAAATCTCAGTATCGTACTTGCCACGTAGCAATCGTGAACATAAACTGAATTTAAAAGAACTCTTCTTGTCCTTTGGTGTGGACAGAGAGGAGGATACAATGGTGAGAAATCCATCATAGGGCGATGACAGTGACGGTGCGCTGTGGCTCCTCGAGGCTGGCACTAGGGTAGCCCTGGCAGGCACTGTCCAGACGCTCTCATGCCCATTAGCACAGTACGCTCCAAAGACCTGGTGTAGAAACCATGGTCTCCATCTCAGACATAAGGAAAAAGACCCGAAACTCTCAGGCTGAATATTTGCGAAACAAAACTATCCAAACTGAGGTCTGACTGACTGCAAAGCACATACTTTCTTAGGATTCTCATCTTTAAAAACAAAAAACTATCTAGAACAAGAACTCTCAGTGGGGGTTATATTCCAAGAAGGTGAATAAAAAACACCTCTTACTTTTTATGTTATATATTTATATAGAAAAGAGAGAGAGACAGAGAAATCAATTTACCATATATAGCCAGAACTAAAACTTCACTGGGAGATGATTAGGGAAAAATATGTCTAGGTACGTCCTTAGCAGAGAGAAAACAAGAATTAAAAACTGAGGAACAGGGGTAGGGTCAGCGGAAGAACAACTTTCACATGCAAGAGGTAAATCGGCATTTGGGAAAGAGCTGTCAGTCTCTTTCTCCTTCTTTCTGAGTGAAATTAAGTGGGGAAAACATCAATCATTTGCCACATTCGGTTACCCTCTGCATCATTCACTTACACTGCAGTCTAATCAGAAAGCCATTTCCAGGCAATACAATTTATCCCTCTTTCAAGTGAGGCAATGACCTGACGCACAGGTTCATGCTTTAAACATCAAAAGTGGGCCTTTTAAACCTTCCTTGAATGTCACAGGGCAGCTGAGGAAAAGCTTGTTCCGCTTCTCACTTCTGTGAACACTAAATCATTAAATGATGAGATCTGTTTTCACTTAAGAATACATTTATTTCTACTTAAAATATAAAATAAACAATGAATTCCAATTGTTGGAATCTTTCAAAGTTTTTTTTTTAGCGTTAAAATTCTCTTAGCATTTAAAATACAAAATAACCATTTATAAAGAACAAGAGGAGGAGTAAACAATAACAAAATATCTGTTCTCAGATTTAATGTCCTTTGGTTGGTTCATGCATGCATAAAATGGGGATTTCACGGATAAGTACATAATTTAAAAGTAAACAATAGATTATAAAATTGTACTTCCTATCGGATTTATCAGTTATGCCAGTTTAGCTGTACTTCTTAACATTTCTCGTACCATCTTCTTCTTAACATATAACATAAAGCAGCAATTATGGACAAAACAAAAACCCAATGAATTACTAGCAGGAACTGCAACACAGGAAGGTGCTTGGGCCTCTGGAGCGGAAATTAAGTTTTAAGAAACTGTGCTTCAAATAACTGATAGAGAGGCCAGGGATTTAGCTCAGTGGTTTTGGCGCCTGTCTTACAAGCTCAAGGACCCGAGTTCTATCCCCGATAACCATAAAGAACAATGCCAGGCGTGGACACACACTCACCAGCAATCAGTACCACATACCACAGTGCCAAGCATGGTGGCTCACTCCTGTAATCCCAGAACTCAGGAGGCAGAGGCAGGAGGACTGCTGTGAGTCTGAGGTTCACCTGGGCCACATAGTGAGTTCAGGACCAGCCTGAACTACAAGTGAGACCCTGTCTCAAAAACAAACAAACAAATTGGTGGAGAAGCAGGAGGGGAGGATGGAGTCAAAGGGGGCACCCTCTCTCACGTGGGAGAAGTCAGAGACCCGGAAATGGTCACAAAGTTGTGTATGCTTATAAAAACCATGAAGATCTCAAAAACACTCATGCTGGTGGCTCCTCAGCCCCTAGGAGGACGTACTGAGGCAATAGGCACTCAGCGCTACCTGCCTGCCTGGCCACATGATCTGCAGGTGTCCTGAAGTCACCTTGGAACAAGAACACGGCCGGGAAACCGAGGGGACGGACCAAGTACCTTGTGGTGTCCACAACACATGCCGATAAAATGCATTTACCCGTTTTCTCTTAGGTACCCGTAAGCACCGCATTCTGATAGTTCTCCTGAGACAGTTAAAAGATAATATTCTCTTCCAGACATATGGACTATACATCTCACACCGATGGCAGTTTCTGTTAACTGCCTGAGAGCCAAACTTACCACATATGAGATTTATTGTACCTAGAAAAATAAAAATAAAACAAAAGTTAAAAAACATAAAAACTTTTCAATGACTTGCTAGTCACTATACATATATTATATAACAATATATTTGAAAGCTCAACAAATTCAAGAATTTACACAATTATATATTACTTAACATATATAGTGCCTGTGTCAACAACATAAACATAAATGATGACAGGTGTTGAAAACAGATATTAATGGACCAGGGATGTAGCTCAGTGGTGCTCTCACCTGCCTTGCGAATGCAAGATTTTGAGTTCCATCCCCAGTACCACAAAAACAAACAAAAAATCTCAGGCCTTATCTAACTGATCTATAACTCGATGACAAGAAGTAAGTTTGAACAACTTAAATAATAAACAGTTGCTGATCCGATCCTACTATCAAGAAATTTCCAGAAAACCCAGTCCCTTTCAGTAGATTATAACCAAATTCAAAATTATTGTGTCAGCTTATTTTCATTTCTCAACGACTATGACAAAGGAATCAAAAAGCATTACTACAAAAAAAAGACTATTCATCGTGCAGGGCCAAGGGTTAAGGCTGCATCACCATTAGAGCACATCAGGGCCATACACGGGAAAGCTGGACAGTGCCACTGACCTGAAGACAGTCCTTTCCCTTCAGCTGTGGTTGCAGGAGGACGTGTGCTCATCTTGGAAACAGTGGCATGTGAGTTGGCTGTAATATGAGCAGAGGTGAATCTTTGGGTACCTGAAACACGCTTGGTAGTGGGCTTGTGTCTTGTTGGAAAAGTCTGTGTACGTGAAGCTTTTGCTGTGGTGAATGTCTGGGTTCTTGGTGTAGCAGAAGTATCACCCACAGTGGGATTCTGGGCTGCCAGCGTGACCACTGAGGACAGAACCTCTGACAGGGGGGATGTCTGAGCTGCTGCTGGGGCCTCTGTGGCTGAACTACGTGCTGTGGTAAGTTTCTGAGTAATTAGTGGGGCTTTTGTATCTGAAACGTTCACTGTGATGGTTTTCTGAGGAACTGGTGAGACTTGTGCACCTGGAATATTCACTGTCGCGTGTTCCTGAGGTGTTGGTTGAACTCCTAGAGCTAGAATATTTACTGACGTGTGTTTCTGAGGTGTTGTTTGGTCTCCTGTAGCTGGAACACTCACTGTGGTGGGTTTCTGAGGTGTTGGCTGGACACTTGATAATGGAATATTCACTGATGTGTGTTTTTGAGGTGTTGTTTGGACTCCCGTAGCTGGAACATTCACTGAATTGTGTTTCTGAGGTGTTGGTTGGACTACTGTAGCTGAACTGTATTTCTGAGGTGTTGTTTGGACTCCTGTAGTTGGAACATTCACTGAATTGTGTTTCTGTGGTGTTGGATGATCTCCTGATGTTGGAACATTCACTGTGGTGGTTTTCTGAGGTGTTGTTTGGACTCCTGTAGCTGGAATATTCAATGAATTGTGTTTCTGTGGTGTTGGATGATCTCCTGATGCTGGAACATTCACTGTGGTGGTTTCCTGAGGTGTTGTTTGGACTCCTGTAGCTGGAACATTCACTGAATTGTGTTTCTGAGGTGTTGGTTGGACTACTGTAGCTGAACTGTATTTCTGAGATGTTGTTTGGACTCCTGTAGCTGGAATATTCAATGAATTGTGTTTCTGTGGTGTTGGATGATCTCCTGATGCTGGAACATTCACTGTGGTGGTTTCCTGAGGTGTTGTTTGGACTCCTGTAGCTGGAACATTCACTGAATTGTGTTTCTGTGGTGTTGGATGATCTCCTGATGTTGGAACATTCACTGTGGTGGTTTTCTGAGGTGTTGTTTGGACTCCTGTAGTTGGAACATTCACTGAATTGTGTTTCTGAGGTGTTGTTTGGACTCCTGTAGCTGGAATATTCAATGAATTGTGTTTCTGTGGTGTTGGATGATCTCCTGATGCTGGAACATTCACTGTGGTAGTTTCCTGAGGTGTTGTTTGGACTCCTGTAGCTGGAACATTCACTGAATTGTGTTTCTGAGGCGTTGGTTGGACTCCTGTAGCTGAATTGTGTTTCTGAGGTGTTGTTTGGACTCCTGTAGCTGAATTGTATTTCTGAGGCGTTGGTTGGACTCCTGTAGCTGGAACATTCACTGAATTGTGTTTCTGAGGTGTTGTTTGGACTCCTGTAGCCGAATTGTGTTTCTGAGGTGTTGTTTGGACTCCTGTAGCTGGAACATTCACTGAATTGTATTTCTGAGGTGTTGGTTGAACTTCTGTAGCTGGAATATTCACTGAATTGTGTTTCTGGGGTGTTGTTTGGACTCCTGTAGCTGGAACATTCACTGAATTGTGTTTCTGAGGTGTTGGTTGGACTCCTGTAGCTGAATTGTGTTTCTGAGGCATTGGTTGGACTCCTGTAGCTGGAACATTCACTGAATCGTGTTTCTGTGGTGTTGGATGAACTCCTGTAGCTGGAACGTTCACTGTGGTGGGTTTCTGAGGAGTTACTGGGACTTCCGTACCTGGAAGTTTGGTGGTGGCTTTCTGAGGTGGTTGAGGGGCTTTTGTACTGGGTACCCTCGTGGAGGTGGGCTTCTGCACTGTTGGTAGGATAACAGGAGGTGGACGTTTTCCTGTGGATGAGAAATGTTAGAGAAAAAATGAGCTAAATATTGTTGAAAAAAACTTATGTTTTCTTAGCCATTCCTTGCACTAAGTTTACTATTTTTGTCTCTAAGAAGATTTAGATAAGTATGTATTTCCCAAGAAGTTGAAATGCTACCTCATTTTTGTTTTGATATTAATTATACCTACAAGAGTTTTGTCCCTACATAAAATTGAAATCTTTGACTTCTTTCTATATAAAAAAAGGAAAGCAAAGTTGGGAGTCAACAGGCTTGTGGTCTGTGACACACCTAGGTCTATTTTCTCTACGAAGTGTCTTGCTTCACTCTAACCAAGGCCGAAGAACAGGACGCCCCTGTTGGACCAGTGCAGAGTCCCAGCACCGTAGCTCTTTTTCCAATGCTTTTCAGAAGCGTCAGTGAGAAAAACTGCTTTGTTTTTAAGAACTGCCAATCTGAGGAAAATAAATCCCTTTGTCTTCTTGTTCTTGTTAACAACTTTGTATAGGCTCATTTAGTGCCTCTTCTTTCAATTTCTGAGTTAGATTTCTAAAACTTACTTCTGAGAATTGTAAATCTAACACCATAGTCTTCAGCGCCTATCTGCCTCGAGGCTGTTTACTCCAAATCCCCAGAAGGCCAGGACGCAGTAGCACCAATGCCTAGCTTCCCTCAGCCTGGGGATCTTTGGCAAATTCTTTAATCCCTCATTTTTAATGTTTTTCTCATTTTTAAAGCAACAATAAAAATAACAGGTTGATCTAAATTACTTGTGATTGGATCATTACATATCATATCCATGTAGCAAAGCATCTCATTTTATACCATATATCTGTACAACTATTATGCGAGTTGAAAAATAAATTAACAAAAATATAAGAGGAGACCCTGTGTAAACTACATGACACCATGTAAAAATTAAGGGAATTAGTTGGCACAGTACTTCACACGATGCCTGTCCCTCAACTCACAGGTTGCACCAGACAGTCCGGCCACTGCCAGCCCCACGCACATGCTATGTTCCACTTCCGTGACCTACGTCACAGGATTCTCTTGGGGATGACTCAAGTAGGACGGCGACTGCTAATGCAGTGAGAGGTACGACTGGGTAAGTGGAAATTTTACAAGGGATTTTCATGGTAAAGCCCACTTAATGTAAGAATTCTTTATTCTTCTAATTTAGTTCTTACTTTTGATCCAGAACTTCCTACTAGCATAGGGTTTACACTTCCCAGAAATCGCCCTCCAGAACGTTTTGTTGCTGTTGTAGCTTACCTCCACTCTGGTCTGCTGAACTGCCCTGGGACCGAGAGCTCAGCACACAGTTAATTTTGATAAATGCTCCGTGTGCACCTGAGAAACTCTGCTCACCTGTCATTCTGGTGTTTAGCACAGTTCTGTGTAAAGTGGAGCTCAACTGTTAATCAGAGCTATACTTTTAATGACTTTTCCTTGCTTTATTTCTCAAAAGTTATGTGGATTTCTCCAGCGCTGTGAGTCTGTCCATTTTCCTTTCTGTCCATTCTCTCTACATATTTCATATGCATGCAGATTTCAGATTGTGAATTTCAGATTGTGAACAAAGGAATCCTGAACTGATTCCTTTGTTATGAATTACTTGAGTCAACACTGACTATTATAGTTGCACAATTTTTTCAACAGTGTTTGCAATTTACTTTTCTATTTTTTATTTTCAACTGCTCTTGTGTTATTCAGTTGTGTCTATGTCAACAATTAGGGTTTCTTTTTAAATGTCTCTAGTCTCACAATCTTAAAATTACACATCATTAAATTACTGTTCTACATGAATGTGTATTAACCAAATTCTTTCTAGTTTTCAATCCCACTTATTTTGTTTCTTTCTGTTTCTCTATCTTTTTGAGGATTAAAGAGCACCTGTCTTTTTTTAGCTTTTGGTCTACACGTTCTTTCACTGTTCTTCTGTGGCCATCTTAAGAGATTAGACCGGGGGTGGTGAACCCACGGCATATGTGCTGCAGCAGGGGCACGGCCTTCGCGAGCCAGTCTCCAAGCCTCACCCAGCACCGAGGACTCAGGTTTCGCTGCAGTGTTGGCACTTGGTCGTAAGTAAGTCGGCTCTGGGCTGCGCTTTAGACTCCAAAATGCTTGCCATCCCAACACTTTTAAGTCAGTTGTGCAAATTAGCACTTCTGCCACTTTTTCAGTAATGCTAACAACGTTGTAATTTATAGAGTGAATTTACTTCCTCCTGCCTTTTGCTTTACTGCTACTATATATTTTTATTTTGTATAAAATGTAAACTCCAGAAGACACTGCATTTGGCTGTTTTTAAGGTCAGTACCCATTTGTTTTCCATTTCTTCTTGCATTTTAACTTGTGAAACTAGGACTACAGCATTGTCATTCTATTTAAAAAGTTTCCTTTAGTTTTTTTTTTTTTTTAACAAAGCTGATGTCTCTTAGTGACAAGTTCCTTCAGTTTTTGTAAGACTATATTTCTACTGAACACTTTTTTGAAGGATAGCTCATTGGATATAGAATTTTAGGCAAGCAGTAATATCCTTAATTATTTGAAAGGACTCTTCATACTGTCTTTTGGCTAACATTTTCTGTTGAAAAGCCAAGTGATTCCTTTGCTGTTCCTCTGGAGGCTGTTTTTGTGTTCAGCTTTGACTCTGTGTACTTCTGTTATTGCCTTGAGTTTCCAAACTCTGTTCTGCATTGAGGTGTCTTCAAGTGGCTTTGGTTTCAGTCCTGCTTAGCGTAGGGAACTTCAGGAATCCACTACCTGCTGTATTTTACTAGTGTAAGAAAATTCTCAGTCATTATCTTCTGGAATATTTTTTTCCCTCTTTGCTTTCCTCTTCTCTTTTCTTCTCCTCTTCCTCACCCTCATTCCTCTTCTTCCTTTGTTTTCTCTTTCTTTCTTACACATTAAAACAGTTTAACAAGTCTTAAATATCTCTAAACTTTTACTTATATTTTATATTGTTTTTGCATGTATGGATAAAGGCCTTCAAGCATTTGATGAAAACTCATGCCCCACAGAAAAAGGCAAATTTACACATACACCATATTTTACATTCTTTTCTCTGAAAAGTCTTAGAATTGCTACAGTCTACCCATAGACCTCAGTGTGAGAAGAAGGCAGAGCAGACCTGTAGAAGCTGATTACCTTTGCACTCAGGTGACGGGCCACTCCATTCTCCTGTGTCTCCTGTGTCTCCTGTGACAGTACAAAAAATCTGGTTTCCGCCAGCCATGGTGAAGTCTCGGTCACATTCATATGTTACAACCTGTCCGTATTCGTAGGTGTCCTGTTCGTCTATAATCCGTCCATTTTTAATTTGTGGTGGTTGTAAACACAAAATTTCTAAAACAGAATTACAACATTCTTTAAGTAAATAAACTAGTAAGCTACGTTTACAAATTAGCAGCATTAAAACAAGTTAAAGACTTTTTAAACATTAAAATGTATCATTTATCTCAATGTAGCATTATCAACAAGGGATGCTTACAAACGTTTCTTCGGTAAGGCTGGCCTACTTGGAGCTTTGCACGCAAAGGTGGTTAGACGTGAATGTTAACCTGGTGGCCAGTTCACAGAAAAAGGATTTAGCACATGTACACAAAACAGAAGTTACAGTAAGTTTTGCATATGTTCCATCTCAAGCCACCGCTAGAAAATACAAATGCTGGAAGAGAAAGCTGGGCTGTGTGAAAGGGAACTTGAATTCAGACCTCAGCTACATTCATCTGCACAGTGGAATATTCTGAAACATGTAATTCACAGAGGCGTTTGATTCTGAGTGTGCAGCTGGATTTATAAAGCAAATACAAGGAAACCTCCTCTAGCTATATTCTAAAAAAAGAGTTCCTTTCCTTGCAATTTTCCTGAAAAAAGCTTAAGTGATTTCAAACCCTCTGGAGCCATGGGTTGAGGCAGAAAAAAGCAACATAATCACATGTCTGGATGAAATTAAATTACAGTGAAGGTGCCTGTATACTCATAGAATGCTAGCAAGTTTATAAAGAACCTTAGGCTCTTAATTAAAGCTAGCTTAACGCACCCTGGCAGACGGCAACCCGATGTACACAGAGCATATCTACACCACCTTTTAGAGTTCAGTCCAAACATTTTCTGAGCATGCAATATACAGGCGGTATTCTGTATGTAAAGAGAAATACGTAACAGGACAAGGTTAAGTTTTTATGCTTAACGTCTAGTGGGGCCAGGGACTGAAAAGGACAACTGCAACACAGAAGTGCGCAAGTGGTATGGAAAGAGAAAGGGATGTCCGGAAGCCTGCGAATCTTCTGGAAGCACCGGGAGAAGCAGCTTTCCACATAGAAAGCATAGCCCAGCATCAGGAGTTTGGATTTTCAAAGAACTGCAGAAGTCTAAGCTGAGTGTACAGAGCAGGATCTGAGGAAAAGCCTACATCGGAGATGGTTGTAGGCCGGGGTATGGCTCACGCTGGAGCACCTGATCCAAACGCACAAGGCCCCAGGTTCGCTCCCTAGCATCAAAAAATAAATAAATACAAATGCTGCATGTTATCTTCCTCTCACCATCTGTGGGAGGAGTGTTTCCAGTGCATATACATTGGACAGATACCCACTTACGATATTATTGGTGGGTCCTGTATTCTCTGTGAGGCAACCATGTTTTTTCCTCACCTTATAATCTTCCTTCTCTAAAGATAAAACATATCACAGTGTAAAATACTTCGAGATACTAACGATCCTGAAAAGAGATGTGTAAGCAACACCGGGTCACATAAACATGACGGGCTCAAGCCGAGAGACCTGGTCCAGGTCTTTGCAGGCCGCACATGTGAGGCTGTGGAGGTTGGTTGTGAGCAGCTGATTCAAGATTTTCTTTGAAAGACTGAACGGAGCATGCCTACCTCCCCACTGCTGGCGGAGCCATCACAGACAGTCAATGACTGAGCACTGTGTAAATCCAGGCTTGCTTTCCATTCTCCTTCTATAGATAAGGATACTACGCTCTGAGAAGCTCGATGGTGTAAGGCACTAGCTAACACACTAGGAAACATCACTTACAAAAGTTCTCTCAATTATCAAAGGCACATCCTGAAAGGTACCGCAGGTACTACGGATAACTATGGATAACCCGGAACAAGCAGACGGCAATTTATCACCGATCACTCAGCCCCATGCCTGAGTGTCCAGGTCGTAAAAGACTCACTTGTGCACACTGGAAATGGATCACTCCAATCCACACCACCTTCTGAAATGTGACAGAACACAGTGTCTGGGCCAACCAGTCTAAACCTAGAGCCACACGGAGAGAAAAATGCTTCTATTACACACATGCATATTTGACTCTTCCAAAATTCTCCAGATTATCATCTTAAAACATTAACACACCAGTAAATAAAGGCAAAAATAGTTGTTAAAAATCCATATAAGGACCTCAGTGGTTCTGGCGCCTGCTTCGCAAGCACAGGGGGCCCAGGTTCAATCCCCAGTAACCACATACAACAATGTGGGGCACAGAGACTCACGCCTGCCAATAATCAGAACCACATACCACAGTGCCGGGCGTGGTGGCTCACGCCTGTAATCCCAGCACTCAAGAGGCAGAGGCAGGAGGATTGCTGTGATATGAGTTGGAGGCTGAGCTCAGGGCCAGCCTGATCTACAAAGACAGACCCTGTCTCAAAATAAATAAATAAATAAATAAAAGTGAAATCCAAAAGGTAAAAGAATATTAAGATATATAAAAAAACTTTTTATTTGTATGGGTTGTATGTCAGAAAATACAAAAGCACAGAAAACATTTTTAAATGATAAAGATTATTCACTACTTTAAATTAGTTCTAAAAGATAAAAACAGAATAACAATATATTTAAAGTATCCAAAGTACTTCCCAGGGCTGAGGATTTAGCTCAGTGGTTCTAGTATCTGCCTCACAAGTATAAAGTTCCAAGTTCAATCCCCAGAACCAAACCAAACAAACAAAAAACGAAAGTACTTTCCAGATTTTATAGTAAGGACCCAACCACCTTCTGTGGAGAGGGACAAACAGAAACAGAAAGAAAACAGACTTCAACTTGCCAATATAAAAAAATAAATGTTAACTGCCCCTGAAAAGCAGGTGTAGGAGCACATGCCTGTCATTCCAAAGCCCTTGGAGGCTGAGGCAGCACAATCTCCAGTTTGAGCCCAGCCTGTCTTAAAAAAAAAAGTATTGAAAAATTTAAGAAGGACTGAGGAAATAGCTCAGTTCAAAAGTGCTTACTTTAATCCTTAGTACTACAAAAAAAAAAAAAAAAAACCCAAATGTATTTGACAGGAAGTTACCAGAACCATTGAGCTAAACCCCGGCCCTAATCCAGGTGCATCTGAGACACGGAGGTCCCTTTTCCCACTGGAGAACTGTGCAAGACCTTAGGTTAGTATTATTTTTTTTTTTTTACACTAAGAACACAGGTATTTAGGCCACAATATTTCATAACAGTTTGATTACATGTGGAAAAACTCAAATGCAAGTTCATTATTTATGTCAATTACAAGGCTGGTTTTATATATAACACTGAACGAGTGACTGTTTTTTCTGCAAGTATCAGCAAATCAAACTTTCTGGTTTAATAATCACATTTAAAATTTTACATTGAATAATTTACATTTAAAATTTTACGTTGAATCACATATATATTGATAACTATGATTTCAGAGAATTTGGTGCCATAAAAGCTTCCTTTCTTGATGCACTTTGCTAACTCTCACTTACTACATAAAGAGGTTCGGATGAGGGACCTTTGAGGGGAGGGGTTGCTCTGTCGCTGTGAACACTGCTCTTCAATAGTCTCCATCTCAGATGCTCGTCTGACTTTTTGCTTGTCACATCCAGAGTGTCAGAATAAAACTTACCCTGTGTTGCAGGAGAATGAGATGCTGGCACCAAATAGTATGTTCGTCTTGATATCGATACGACCATTTGCTATTTCTCCAGGGTTAGAACATGACTTTCCTAAAAGAGGACAGATAATGCTTCTCGTTAAATCAGGAACGTCCGAGGAAAGGTCAACTGTGGGAAGTGGTGGCTGTGTCACTGAGAAGGACTGTGCTGATCATCTCACAGTGTGAAGAAAGTGTGTTATGAGTCTTGAACACACGTACATATTAGCATGTGTGTACATACATGCACATGCATGTGGAGCTGGGACTGAATGCACACTTCAGTGGGCAGCAAGCAAATAGTCCATACCCGAGTTATTATCTCCAGCCCAATACAGTTTCACTTAACTGCACCCCGATAAGTCTGCAAAACATTTTTTAAAAAAAACTACCATGCGTATCCGATCAAATTCACTATCTGAACCACTGATATTTCTAATCTTTAGATTTTTTTTCTTTTAATATTGTCTTCATTTTATGTTTCAAAAAAGCTCATACTTAAAATAGCCATTTTAGGGAATGGCAAACTTTAAATAAATGTGAAATTTGTGAATAGGTATGATCACATAAATATTTAGTGTCTAATTTAACGAAACTGACTCCTATTCATTTAAGAATCTGGCGAAACATTACAGAAGCCCTCACCCAGCACTCACAAAGCTGAGTTTGACCCCCCAGAGACAGAAAAAAAATAATAATAACACGTACGTGTAGAATTCCATCATAAAAACAGTAATAGATCATTTTCCCCTCAAGTACCTGATACTTTTAAAACTTATACTCACTTTCACAAAACACAGCAGGTGTGGACCACGTTACATTATCGAGACAACTTATTTTTTCCGTGAGAGTAAATATTCTTCTGTACCCCGGCCGGCACTCGTACTCAATGATGCTGCCGACTGGAAAATAATTCTGGCTGATGTACGTCTTTTTGAGGGATGCATAAAGTAGCCTGGGTGGAGTTGAACAGCTACCTGAAAATATTAACAACAGCAAAAACGAAAGCGAAGAGTTAAACCACCTCACAAGGGGGTTCAGAAGGTCCCTGGCACAGCCGGTAGCCATTTGTCCAAAGCTGGGCATCCAGCGCTAGCCTTCCCAGCCCTTATACGGGCACGCGGCACAGAAGGACCTTTCCGGCGGTGATGGACACGTGCCAGGAGCGTGTCCCAGGCTGTGACGGAACCGAGCTTGTTCTGCCCGGTGATGCTCTGGGCCATGTGACTCACGGAGTCACGGACAGGTGTGGGGCTCCTGCTGGGGATGAATTACGGGGTGCTGGTGTAAAAGAGCACAGCATGTACATCGTTCATGTTTCATAATACTGGCAAATATGCAATTATGTTACGGGATTTCTTATTTTCTCTCCCATACTTCTTGTTACCTTAGAGTGTACTCCTTTTATGCTCATTAAAAAACGAGTGAACAATGCAACAACGGCAGGCAGCCGTCCAGCAGAGGGCGCTGTCCTAAAAATGGGAACGCCCGGCCCCTAGGACAAGCAGCAGCAGTAAGACACAGGAATGCTGAAGAGCCGGACTCCAGACGGGCCTAGGCTCAGGTGACTACTTGTGTCTCCGTTTTTTAAAAAAGTTTTTAAGAGGGAAAGGGGGAAAAAAAATGAGAATCAAGTCATGTCATATTCTGGTACAAACTCTCAATGTTGAATGCGATGATGTGTATTCATAATGCACCAATAAAGATTTGAATTTTTTAAAAAGTTTTTTAAAAAATTAAAGATGTTTTCAATAGAAAAAAGCATAGTGTTAGGATGTAAATACAGAAAATGTTTCTATACAGTTATTCAATGTCTTTAAGTTGTCATTACAGAAGAGTAGAAAAGCAAAAATAAAGTTAAATTGGGCCTGATTGTCTAGAAGAAAGGCAGAAAGACTGCTTAAAATCAGGAATTCAAGGCCAGCCTGGGCAACCTAGGGAGGTCTGTTTTCAAAATCTATTAACCTCCAGAATAAAAGAGCACAGTTAAAGCTTGGACTGGGGATTTAGCTCAGTGGCACCGAGCTTGCCTGGCAAGTGCAAGGTCCTGAGTTTGCTTCCCGTACCTGGAGAAAAAACTATTCAAGCTTATAAAGTTATAGTAAGTTAAGAGTTAGTTACGTTGTATTGAAGAAAGAATAATTTTAATAACTCAGTTGGCCGCAGCGCGCCAGGTTTGGAGTCTATGAACGTGCAGGGCCTCACACCCACTTCCTACTCACGCCCGGAGAGCAGCTTCCGGTCCTACAGCTTCCACTCCCGGAGAAAGCCGGTGTGCACTCTTTCTGTCTTTCACATCACGTTTTACTGTACATTTTTACGCTCAGATACACAGATATCACCGTGTCACGACAGCCTGGGGCTCAGTGCAGTGGCTGCTGTATGGGCCCCTGGGACACGGGGGCTGCATCCCACAGCTCGGGTGTGGGGGCCAGTGTCGAAGGCGTGTCCACTCCGCGCTCAGACAAAGCTGCCCTCGAATGCGCTTCTCAGAATCCCATCGTGAGGCGTGCCTGACGCTCTCTTAAATGTGGGGCTATCCACATGGGCCCTTCTGAAGTAAACAGAGCTTTTAAAACGCCCCCCCCCAGGCACTGTATTTGCAAAGTCCTACTTCACCAACAGCTCTCCGAGGTATGTGTCTCGAAGTAAGTGCCACATACATCCCCGCACAGCCGGCCCCTGGACAGGACCTGCTGTGTGTTTTGTTAGTCGGTCAGCAGGTACCCTAGAAGAGCTGATTTAGGAGCAGGGCCTGCCCTGGAAGCACGCCTTCAATTAGCTGGCAAGTGTGTCGCCAACAGGATATACCCTGGGGCGCAATGATGCTAGAAAACTATCAATTACCAGTCACTCCACAGAGATCCAAAAATAACCTTAAGGAGACGCACGCATGTAGTCCAGCCCACAACTTTTCTAAGAAGAAAGGAAGCACTTACGGCCACAGAACTGGACTAAGTTTGTCCACGTATTGGAGGAAAGGCAGGTCACCACGTTTATCTTGTCTGGGATCTTGACAAAGCCAGGGTCGCACTCATACTGCACCGTACTGTTCTCGGGGAAGCTTGTTGCCCCTTCCAGCATTGCCTGGGCATGAGGCATCGGAGGCGGAAGGCCACAGTCACCTGAGGAGGAGAAGGCCGAAACGCTGTTTCCCTCGCGGCAACACGCCTCCCAGGCTTCCAGTGGGGAAGCGGGAATGGTTTTCCATAAACCTTTTTCTACTCAGTTCGGAACTAGCACCCCAAAACCTGCCGGGCTTGGGCTTCTCCCCTAGCGCAAGACCACTGCAAGTGGGGAGCCAGCAGGCAGCTCGGGATGCACCGACTGTGTAGCTTGCCACCGCTGCTAGGCACACGCGAGGGCACCCGAGCGACCCGGAGCCACGCCGGCCGGACGGGGTGTCAGCCCTCGGCCCGCCTAACGCAGGGCCCGCGCGTTCCCTGTGCCCTCGGGGCGGTCGCTCTGGCTCAGCCCGCGCTGCCGCTGCCCACACCGCCCCGCAGCGCGGCCTCCCCGCCCGGGCCACTCACCTCGCACGGCGGGCGCGCGCGGCAGGAGCAGCAGCGGCAGCGCCCCGAGGAGGAGGCGCAGCGCGGGGCGCATGGCGCAGGCGGGGCCGGACAGGGAGGCTGCTCGGGGGCCGCGCAGGAGCGAGCGGACGGGCAGGCGGCGCGAGCTGGTGGCTCGAGACTTAAGCGGCGCGGGCGGGGCGGGCGGGCGGCGTCACAGAGGGCGGGCCGGCCGGCCGGGCGGGGCGCAGGGGCGCGGGGCCAGACGCTCGCGGGGCTGGGGGTCCGCGGAAGCCGAGAGACTGCGCGCGCCCTGCGCCCTGGTGCCTGGGCCTGGAGCCCTGCAGGGCTGGGAAAGCGCCGATCCCAGGTTCACTCCAGCGTCTGGAAGTTGCCAGGAGGAGGCGACCCTGGAAAACCGCTCGGAGAGCCCAGGCGGGGAGTGGCCGCTGTGCGCGCCTTGTTGGGGGCCAGCCGTCCTAGCCGGATCCGCTCCATCACCGAGCGCACCTCTCACGCCACAGGGGGTTGCTCCAGCCCGGTTGCGAGGGAAGCTCACCGCCCCGGGGGCGTGTGTCCAGCAGGCATGGTGGCTTGTGAGAAGGTTGGGTCCAGGACTTACAGGTAACCAGTGATTTGCAAGGCCGCCCACACAACAGGACCCCTCGGGCAGGACTAAACCCCAGAGGCCCGAGCAGTGCCCCAGAGAAGTCCAGGCGGAACCCCCTGAGGATGACACTGAGAATCAGGATCAAAGTCTGCGCGGCACACTGGTTTAGGAAACGAGTGGTGGAGTCAAGGGAAGGTCCACCCTGCGGGCCGCCCCTGGCCCTGTCCAGGACAGGGGTCTGGGGACGTGGGCCCCTCGCCTTCGCGGGAACAGCCCCAGGACCGGGCTTCCCTTCACAGTGGGCGAAGCCTGCCTCTGGGTAGCAGAATCCGGGCCTGGAGTTCTCCCCATGAAGGGCTCATCTGGTAGTGAAATTCTGCCCCGTCAGGGGGCGGTCACGGGTATTTGCCACCCACCACGATAGTCTTTCCTGCGTGGTTTCTGGCAGGCACCTCTTGGTTACTGGGAGCTTTAGAAGGAGGAAACAGTTCGCAGCAGCGGTATTCCTCTGACTCATGCCGAGAGAACCAAGCCCTGTGTTGCCTAAGACAGGAATCCTTCCCGCAGGGCCTCCCGGAGAAACTGCACAGGCTTCCATGCAATCCTCGCTCCAGACGATGTAGTGATTGCTATCCAGGAAGGAGAGTTTGAAAAACCACCTCGTGCGTGGCTCTTGTCGCTTGCCAGACCTGGCTCTTCGCTGTCAGGTTGGAGGACGTAAGGGGCTGCCGTGTGTTAGACCGGCTGATACCTCACCCGCCCCCCTTGATGTTCTAGACAGGCCTCTGGTACCCCTGGACTCAGAAGTGAGAGATGAGCTGGTGCCCGGAAAATCGCTGGAGGACGAGACCAGGCGGGGCTTCCGGGAGAGTCAGGGAGACGAGTGTGGAAGGCCTGTGGCTTTTTGTCCAGATAAAACCATGAGCTCAGCGAGTCAGAACATTATCTCTCCCACTCAGCTTCGCCACAAGGAAAGCCGCCCTGAACTCACCCCCCAGAATACTTCGATTTTGATTAAAGATAAAACATCTTTTTAAAAAGGAACTGTCACAAGAAATAATGGTGTACTCTTAACTAACACATAACTACTCAAGTAATTAAAGTTTTCAAAAAGGAGAGAAAAAAATCCACCAACCATTTTCTCAGTTTAGAAAAGGGATCTAAAACCAAAATACCCCTGTGAGCAAATCAGATCTGCAGTCATAGCATGCTACTTTAGCCAGCGGCCTCCCTTCATCGTGCGCAGGCGGTCCGTGTGCGAGCCGGTCACCGACAGCGTTCCATGAAGTGGAGGCGCCTCCCGCATTTTGCAGACGAGGAAGCGGCCTGAGACTTTCTTTTATTTAACCAGAATCGATGCAGTTAACAAACACCCAGGCCACAGCCCAAAGCCAGTTTATTCTGAAGCCCGATGTCTTCGCCTTACACCACATTTTGTTGTGTCTTGTCGGGCAGCAAAGATTTCTCCGACGTGGAAGAGACTGACTTAGGTGTGGGTGTACAACTGGGAGCCAGGTCAAGCGGAGGTTCCCAGTCCTCACGCTGAGACGCTGAACCAGCCTAGAGTCCCCACAGACTCACTCAGCCGTCCTGTCTCACAGCCACCTCAATTAAAAAGTTGGAGAGCTAAAATTTCTATGGAACGCTCTGGTTCCAAAACAGTCAACTTAGGCACCAAGCTGAAAATAGCACATAGAGTCTATGATGTTGACGGAGCAAGAGAACACATCTCTCACCCTCATGCCAACAGCAAATTGAGGGGAGCAGGAGCTCAGGGAAGGGGCCAGTACTGTGCTCACGCACCCATAGTCCAGGAGGGTCTATGTGATAAACACTGAAGATGCCACGGCAGTGGGGAGGGCTGGGCTCAGAGAGGGAAGGAGAGGAGAAGACAGCAGAGCAGCCTGGTGGAAGCCGGGCCAGTGACACGTGTGTCAGGGGATAAGCCAGAGCAGGCAAGATAACAGCGCCACGGACTTACGCACAGGACGCTAGAGTGAGGCTGAGGATAGGACGTGGTTTCGCTGGCTACACAGTAATGGGCTGGCTAAGATCAGGAGCACAGATGCCTTTCATTTTAGTGGGGACTGAAATCAAGGCTTTTGCACTCAGCTACCCTAGATCTCATTTGTTTGTTTTTGTTTTTGTTTTTGAGACAGTCTCGCTGGGTAGTCCAGGTTGGCCTTGAACTCACTAGGTAACTCACAGTGCCCTTGAACTCAAGGCGATCCTCCTGCCTCAGCTTCCCAAGTGCTGAGATTGTAGACATTCCCATGATGCCCAGCCATGACCTTTTTTATTTTTTGAGTCTCACTAAGTTGCTGAATTGCCCAGGCTGTGCCTAACTTTACAATCCTCCTGCCTCAGCCTTCCAGAGTAGGGGATTGCAGATATGTCCATTATCTGACTAATTTTTATTTTTACGATAGTAAGGTTTTGGCTTGGGGGGGGGGTTCATTAGTAAAGGGTTTGATCCTAGTGCCACTAAACAAATCTCTATGAAATGCACCTGTCCTGATATTCTTAACTACAAATGGAAGTCTAGCACAGTTCTTATGGACCTTGGGTTTTCATCCCTTTTTTGAACAAAGAAGTTTCAAAAGAAATAACTTGGATAAGAAACGCAGTTTGGTGACTAATTATAGAGAAAACAAACAAGCTTCAAGGTGACCTGAAGGTCTGAAGTCTGTGAGTTGAGGGTTTTCCCTTCTGAGGGTGACAGGTAATTTAGGGGAGAAGTAGCAAGTCTGGCTGCTTCACCCTGGCTGAGCGCACAGGTCCTGGTGGCGCGTCTTGGTGGAGATACGGCAGGAAGACTGAGCAAGATGTGGGCTGTAAAGAGGCTGGAGGACGGGAGCGCAACCAGGAAGAGTGAGCAGACACACAGCCGCCCTCAGGAGCCCGGTCAGTACCACGTGTGGGCGGGCACATGGTCAAGGAAAACAGTAAAAGGGGAAGAGGGCAACGCAACTTCCTGGAAGCGAAGCACAGGAAGTTCCCACCAAATCCACCACCCACTGTGGGGGGGCTGCTGGTGTTGAGGGAGCTGACCCAGCCCCAAACCACGGGGCCTGGGAAAGGGCGGAGCGGGGCCCCCAGGTCTCCTGCAGGGCCCCTCTCTTTCGGGAAATCTCTCTGCCCACCCGTCACACCAACTCCTCCCTCCCTGCTACCAACACACAGTGTCTGCCAGCTCCTTGGCTCCAACCAACGGTCCGTTTCATGTTTATATTCATAACTCAGCCTTGTATTATTCCTCCCTTTCTT
>PVIR01024243.1:0-26274 GCA_004026965.1 Petromus typicus | reverse complement strand
AGCTGCGAGAGCAGGGTGTAGAAACTACAATGGCCATCACAGTAGTACTGTCCAGAAAATTAAAACTTTAGACATCTAACAATGTCTTGAGCCAGAGACACTATGAAAAATGACACCTCTGGTGGTGTTAGGGTGATATCGACAAAGAATAAAATCGGTTTCTCAAATGTATTAAAGTAGAATGTGTGAGCCTGGTTAAACCCCACAACTTGGCCTGGGACTATAGCCTACTAAGATAAGAAAGAGATCACGAAACTACCGGAATGCAAAGAAAATAGCTAAAGGCGTGGACTGTAAGTTCTGCTCATGAAAGCAAAAATTGGAAAATATTTGACTATCTATCACTACTGGTTAACGTGTAGAAAATAATGTGCAGCCAAAGTGAAATTTTAACCAAATTTTAAAAGAATATGTGCAATGTGTAAGTATTAGTTTGTGAACACATCCATTATTTATTGACAGGTGAAAAGTTTAATGTAAAGAATAGTATGTCTAGCCTATTAGTATTATTTACCTTTATAAAAACAGGTGCAAAAGGGCCGGGGATATAGCTCAGTGGTTCTGGCGCCTGTCTTGCAAGTGCAAAGACCCGAGTTCCATCCCAGGTAACGACATAACAATACTGGGCATGGACTCACACCCAGCAGCAATCAGTACCACATACCACAGTGCCAGGCGTGGTGGCTCACGCCTGGAATCCCAGCACTAGGGGGCGGAGGCAGGAGGATTGCTGTGATGTGAGTTTGAGGCTGAGCTCAGGGCCAGCCTGAACTGCAAAGCGAGACCCTGTCTCAAAAAAAAAAAAAAAAAAACAGGTGCAAAAATCATATAAAAGGGCCAGGGATTTAGCTTAAGAGGTACCGTGTCTACCTTGGAGGCACAAGGGCTAGAGTTTGATCCCCAGTACCACAAAAAATTTTTTTAAAAAAATCATATTAGAAAAACAATCTGGAAAATACAGAGCCCACCAAAAAAAGCTATATACACACTTCAGGAAAAGAAAAACAGAACGCTTTTTTTTTTTTTCATATAGGAGGCCCTGGAGGATGTTGTACATTGTAGAAAACCTGTTACATTGCTGACACTTTGAAAATGCTTGTTCAACAATCTCATTGATGCAGGCTATCCAGGCAACGGTTTGCTGGATTGCTAATGTCTGCAAGCCCACAGCCACCACTGAGGGCACTGCTTATAACTGCAGGGGCCAAAGGTAACTTGCACTGATCTCATGATATCTCAATAATATCAGTATTAAAATACTTATACAAGATTTTCTTTTCCTGAAGTTGTATATATTTTTGGCAGACTCTGTATATATATTTAGAACAATTTTATACACATCCACATAAACAAGGACTGCTTTATAAAGCTTTTAACCTCATTTAAATAAAGTGGAACAAAATAATACATTTCAATCTGACAAATGGTTCAATAAGGAATCTTTTTAATTAATATGCAAAGTCAAGTTATCATTCATGTGTCAAAAGAGAGAGAACATACCGTAGACAGCGGCTTTCCCTCGTGACAGTTGATTCCACCCACGAAGACCATATTGGGCATCACAGGTCTGGGATAGTCGAAAACAAAGTCCATGCGTAACAACCAAATTGACGCTTGGCTGAAGAGCTCATATGCGGTGACAGGCATTTGGAGAATTTCAGAGGCAACTTCTAAGGCTTTTTTTAAAAAATAAGAGCAAACTAAATGCTGCTCCAATCGGTAAATATGGTTCTGTACCCTCTCTGTGAAAATCATGGCATCCGAGAAGCCAGAGAAAAGACTGGGAACATAAGACAGAGGAGCAGGACACTGGGCACCTTCTTCAAAATAATTGCAAAATCCTATTCTGGCAAAGACCAAAGATGGCAGTGAAAAATATCTGGCAACAATTAAACCACACATATCAAAAGGATCTGTGAACACTGCATCAAAAGGAGTCTTTTTCAAGTATTCAACTAATTTCTTCTCATTAAACAAACTCCTGCAATGTGAAAAGATGCTATCAAAAAAATCTTTGGATGAACCCGTTGCTAACAAATACATACTTTGATCTGGAGTAGTCCACTGCTTGTCAGCAAAAAACTTTAACGTCTGGTTCATTTCCTCCAAGGTGTACGAAGTGGAGTAAGTCTTCACTGTGAAATTCGAAGCCTGTCCCTGTTGCCACCTCACCTCCGGCATGACCACGACCACCTCGTGCCCTCTCTGGACAAGTTTCTCCACCACCGAGCGCATGCTGAACCAGTGGCTCCCGTCCATGGGCACCACCAGCAGCCTGCCTGCCTGGGCAAAGCCAGATGCCAGAAGCAGACACAGGCACAAAGGGAGGGCAGCGGGCGAACGTGCAGGAGCCATGGGGACCGCAGCCCAGAGCCACACAGCTGCTCAGACTCAGCCCATATAATAAAATGGGCAGAATATATACAAACACAAAACCTACCACCCACGGGGCGGAGATTACACACTAATCAGTGCAGTAATACCAGCTGAGAATCATTTACGCAGGTCAATAATGGTTCAACGGGTCTGTTAACATTTCTATTCACATACATTCCAGACAGGGACGATTTATGACCTCTAAGGAAGAATAAGCTAGTCTGCAACAACATGGCACTACACTGAGCTATTGTTTTACTTTGAGATCTCGGAAAGTGTGAAAAAACTTCATTTGAGTTTCTATTACTAGAGATAGTGAAACAGCAAAATTTACACATTCTTTTGATACTAGTAAGCACTCTTTTCTCAGAAGGACACTGGCAACTCAGCTTCCCAGGAAACACTGCAAGGCCCTCAGCCCTGAATCCTCAGGGGCGTCCTCCGTGTTTCCTGAGCACTCCTGCCATGGGAGCCACTGCTGTTAGGAGTCTCTGTAGGTTGCTTCTTTCATTTTCAAACTCTCCAAAGAGGTCTCTGAAACGGTGAAATGTGTTCATAGCATACAGCCTCAGTCACCATGTGGTCACAGACCTAATAAAATCCAAGTTCAAAAGGTAGAAAGCCAACTTCCTCTCCCCAGTTTTGCCCCACTCCAGACAGGGGGGCTCTGCCTGGACCCAAGGTCTGCAGAAGAGAACTGGGGCCTTCATACAGATGTCCCAGCATTTCCAAGGTCTTCCAGGACGCCCCCTCCTCTGTCAACCCCCCGGGGGACAGTAGTGAGAATCTCACAAATGAAGAAAGACAAAGAGTTGGACAAAAACAAAGCGAGGAGGGAGTGGCAGCAAGACCAGCAGGCAGATCTTGGTGACAGCTCACTGATCATGTCCTAGGTGGGGTCTGGCCAGAGACATCCGCCAGGCTCATAAAGCAACAGCACATCTGAGTCGGTTGTGAGAGGAAGCACAGAGGCGAGGCTCTGTCTGGCTTGTTCCTCCACTGCTACTCCCCCCACCTGGGGTCACTGTCCACACAGTGATCCTGCCCAGAGGAGCGTGCCTCCCGCTTCCCACACTTCAGAGGGTCTAAGGAATTAGATTCACACACCTGCTCCAACTGCAGAGCCTAAGATCTCAGTGGTATCATCAGGTTTATCAGCTTGTCCTCAGCCTCAGCAGGAGCCACTGACACAGTCAGCCCAGCAGCTCCACCTGCTGGGGGGCTGCGCAGTCGTTTCCCCGACAGCAGAGCCCAGCCAGCTGCCACACCTGACATTATAGTACAGAACTGGCCCAGCCAGCAGAAGAGCTTGTGCAAAGTCCGCCAGCCTGGGGTGGCCATTAGTTTGCCCTTCACGAATCACAACACAGGGAGCCAGGGGCCTCACTGCAGCCATCTTGAGTGGTAACTACCATGAAGCCCGTGAGTGATCCTGACCCACGTTCTCTACAGATTCCTACAAAAGTACAGTACATTAAATCCATTAGGGTAATAATCAGCACTACGTGTCAGACTCTGTGCCAACTGGGCCAGAGCGTGGCTGAAGCTTTGATCTTAACCCGAGCAAAAAGATTCAAGGATTATAAAGAAAAGAGGACTCGTGGCAACTTCCGAAGAAATGAATAAACAACCCATAATTGGCAGCATGGAAATGAACATCTACAAAATCATGAAAATGGGATTCAGACTGATGTTCAGAAAGACCATCAGTGAATTAGAGATACATAAAAATAAATCTGAATTAAAGTTTATCTACATGAAGAAAGCAGAACATTGCTTAAAGAAACAGCAAAAAAAGAGAATAAGAGAGAACTCAGGACAATAATAGGATTCTAAGCCTACCACTCCATAACACATCAAATTATAGGGGCCAAGGATTTAGCTTAGTGGTTCCAGCATCTGCCTGTCAAGTGCAAGGTCTGGAGTTCGTTCCTCCCATCCCTACCCCATATCACATATCCCAGTGCCCGGCCTGGTGGCTCCCACCTGTAATCCCAGCACTCAGGATGCAGAGGCAGGGGGACTTCTGTGAGTTCCAGGCTAACCTGGGCTACATGCTGAGATCAGGGCCAGCCTGAACTACATAGTGACATCCTTTCTCAAAAAACTAAAAAAAAAAAAGCATCAAGTTATAGAGAAAAATAGACAGAGGGAAGAGAGAAGCAAGAATCTGTTAAACAGAGAAAACTGACAAAAAAGGAGGTCCTGCATCCTTACCAACTGAGTATTACTTAAGTGCATTAAATTCCCCCCAAAAAGTACAAAGAGTGATTGAATTTCTTTAGAAGGCCTAATGATTTTCTTCTACAAAAAACTCAGCTAACTTAAGGGCACACAGAAAGGGAAAGTGAGAGGGTGGAAAAACACAGTGCTAAAGGAACAAATGCTGGAAAGTCCATCAGATGAAACTGATCTTAAGTCAGTCACTGCACAGAGACAAAGAAGGACATGATAGCATGACAAAAGGATTGGTTCATTATGAGTATTCACAAACAAAAATAAATATACACCCAACCAAGACTACCTGAATCTAAAAGAGTCAGTATTACCTGACTCCTCCAAATCCTCCCGCATGAAAGTTGGGTAACTCTTTACTGTGATATTCAGCAACTGTTCCAGTTGCCAACTGGCCTCCAGTATAACTGCGACCAGCTCATGCAAGATATAAATTGCAAGGTGGTAACAGTAGGGGACTATACTACCCCATTTTCAAAAGCAGATTTGTCACCCTTACAGAAAACTAAGGTGGAAACCTTAAAGTACATGTTAGACCAACAGAAAATAACAGACGTGGAACATTCCATTTAACAGCAATAGAGCAGACCCTTCTAAGGCCTAGAATTTAGCTCAGTGGTTCTGGCATCTTCCTGGCAAGCACAAGGTCCTGAGTTCAGTCCCCAGCAACCACATACCACAGTGCCAGGTGCCGTGGCTCATGCCTATAATCCCAGACCTCGGGAGGCAGAGGCAGCAGGATTGCTGTGAGTTCAAGGATGGCCTGGGCTACACAGTCAGCTCGGGGCCAACCTAACCTACAAAATGAGACCGTCTCAAAAACAACAACAAAAAGACCCTTCCATGCAAGCTCATGGAACATAACCCTGGATAGATCACCAGAGGAAGAACAGACTCAGAAAACATAAGTAGATCCAAATTGTTTCTATGTTTTCTGAGCACACTCTTCTACAACTAGAAATAAATACAGGATGAAATTCAAGTAATCCACATACTCACAAATGGTTTCTGATCAAGCAGTGGGTCCAAGAAAAAATGAAAATTAATATTAATAACTAATAAAGATCTTAATTAATATATTAATAAAGATCTTAAAAGAAACTAAATTGGAAACACAACACACACACCAAAACAGATGACATACCACATGTCTAAGAGATCAGTTTCCAGCTATAAAGACCTACCAAAAAATCTTAAATTTAAAAATTAAAATATAGCCCACATGGCTAAAAGAAGAATAAAACTGGACATGGTGGTTCATTCTTGTAATTCCAGCACTCTACGAGACTGAAGCAGAAAGGTCATAGGTTGAAACCCAGTCTGAGTATCTTACTAAGACCCCTCTCAAAAATCATCAGGCTGGTGTAAATCAGACAAAGATCCAGGTTCAATTCTCAGAACTGCAAAAAGATGAAAAAGAAATGAATAAATTAATCTTGAAATTAACAAAAGTAAAAAAGTAGAAAAAGTGAAATGAAGACTAGAAAAACAGGGGTCGGGGATTTAGCTCAGTGGTTCCAGCGCCTGTCTTGCAAGCGCAAGGGCCCGGGTTCGATCCCCAGTATAACCACATACCATACTTGGCGTGGAGACTCACCCCAGCAGCAACCAGTACCACATACCACAGTGCCGGGCGTGGTGGCTCACGCCTGTCATCCCAGCACTCGGGAGGCAGAGGCAGGAGGATTGCTGTGATGTGAGTTGGAGGCTGAGCTCAGGGCCAGCAAAGCGAGACCCTGTCTCAAAAAAAAAAAAAAGAAATTAGAAAGACATCACCATTCACAAAGCCATCGAGAAAAATTAAACACCTACGAACCTAACCGAGGAAGTTAAAGAACCTTCACAACAAAACTACAGGACTTAGAAAAATAAGATTGAAGAGGACATAGAAAAAGGAAGGAGGGAACTCACTCCTCAGCCCCCTTTCTGTCTCTCTCAGGCAGAAGCTCTCTTGCTGTTGTAAATTCTTCCTCCTTTGTCAACCTCCTTTGTTCCTGGAACTCGGTCTTAGATCTTAGAGAACATGAACACAGCAAGTCAGATACTTAGCAGGCTGGGAGGTATCACATTTTCTTTACATTCTTTGGATTATTCAGACATCCTGTACCAGCCATGTATCCTACACCTTATATCATTTGGAGGTATTCCACTGAGATAATTGGACAAAGGGAAAAGTCTACTTCTGTTTCATAGATTCTAGTTGTTGTTTCAAAAATTCTAACTTTTGTTTCACAGACTCTGGACTATGCTTGTTTTGGTATTATTTTAAATTTTTTTTTCCCTTTAGTTTATGGGTACATTTTAGATATTATGATTGCATTCATCATTGAGAATATGTACCTGTACATGATATATCTGGCTTGTGCCTTGCAACTGTTTATGCATTGTCTTTTGTTAAAATTACATTTTATTCCTGTTTTGTATACACTACATTTGGGCTGAACTGCTGAAGAAGCTGAATTTGACACCATTCTTTAAACAGCGCTAGGGAAAAGGTAGTGTTAGAGTGCCACCTAGCAGGCTTTAGTGGTAACTACAAGTAATTTTTTTTTTTTTCCAACGCTGTAATTTTTTTTTTTAATTCAGTCATAGTTTAGGCCTTTATATGTCCCTTATTTAACGCTAAAACAAACAGTAGTTACTGTTCTAGCTAGTAATTTCCTCTAGGGCGTCTGCCACTCTCAAAGTAAAGAAGGGGTTTCTCTGCCCTCTAGTGAGTCTTCACGCCCACTGAAGCCAGTGATTGGTGGAATGCTGACTAGAGGAACACTTGGATTCCTTTCCGGAGACAGATCTTTCTGTGGAAGCAGTAAACACTGAGGTGACAAGTGATTTCATTGTTGACCTCTTTTCCTCACTCTCTTTAAAAGAACAGGAGATACTCAGTTAGATATCTTGATAATCAGTTTTGCTGCCAATGTTTCCTTCTTTAAGCATTATTGTTACAGCTGAAATCAGTTGTAACTTGTGCTTTAGCAGTATCTAGGGGAGTAAGAACACAAATGTTTCCTTGGAAGATATGACAGCAGAGGTATCATAGGTAGATAGTTCAGCTGGGTTTTATCTTCTGGATCCGAGGAGAGAATCCACCTGGGGAATACCTTGTGAGCACAGGAAGCAAGGTGAAACTTAAGGGACACCCGTTTATTTCTCTTGCTTCAGAAGGGAAACTCAATATCAGAACCTGCTATATCTTTAGAATGTATTCTCAGACACGAAAAGGTTCAGCCTCACATGTTTTGTTTCGTTCTGTTCTGTTTTGTTTTTAAAAGCCATTTAGCATTTTTTTTCTGCATCTGCATATGACGTTCTTACCCCCTAGAGCTTAGGTGGAAGGCAGAGAGAAGTACTGATTGATACTATTTCACAACTACAATTGTGGGAGGAAAGAAAGAAAGTGGCTAGAATTGCTGTATGTTCAGATTTTCTTTACATTAAGAAATAATTCTTGGGCCAGGGATTTAGCTCAGTGGTTCCGGCACCTGTCTTGCAAGCGCAAGGACCTGGGTTCGATTCCCGGTAAGCACATACACTACTGGGAGTGGAGACTCATTCCAGCAGCAACCAGTACCACATACCACAGTGCCGGGCGTGGTGGCTCACGCCTGTCATCCCAGCACTCGGGAGGCAGAGGCAGGAGGATTGCTGTGATGTGAGTTTGAGGTGGAGCTCAGGGCCAGCCTTAACCACAAAGTGAGATCTTGCCTCAAAAAACAAAAAACAAAAAGAAAACAAACAAAAAAAAACCCACCTAAGGCTTTCAGTTATTTTAAACAACCAACTGTTTTTCAGGAGAAAGATGAAAAGCCTTCTTAGGTTATTTATGAAAGGCTTTGGTAAAATAGTCATCTCTAGCTCCTGACTTCATAGAAGGACAGACTGTGCATCATCATCCCCAATATTAGGAAACAGTTACAAAAGAGGGCTTTTGCTCCAGATAACTCACTTAATATTTTGGTAAAAACTGTCTCCTCAATATTTTATATTTGAGACCCAAAAAAATCCAAGGAGAGAAAACAAAGAGAAAGAAAATGGCTGTTTTATTTGTGCCATTAAAAGAAATAAGACACTAAATCTGACTCTCAGGGGCCCCCAAAGAACTCAACAACTACTAAACTCACTTGCAACCACTGTGGAAAGACAGGCCATCTTAAGGGGGCTTCCATAAGCAGCCCTCTGAACCACAGCTTAATTACAAAGGCGACCACTGGAAGTAGGACTTCCTTCTGAGTGGAAGGCCTCAAAGCTCAGACCTACCTTACCACCTCGTCCAGCAAGAAATTAGGACCCTGCGGCACTTGCGACCTTCACCTTCTGGCCAGACTGTCATCTCCAAGGAAGAGGCTGACTGTCATCTACCTCAATAAAAGGAGCCAATGGAGAAGAGGTAACTCACTATTGCTCACAAGCTTTGGGCTATAACTGGGATGATTTCCTCTTTACAAACTCCTTTTAATTATACCTAAAAGTCCAGTTCCCCTCGTAAAGGAAATACTATATCTTGTTTAAATACTGCTTTTCCCAAATCACAGTCTCACGTGATACAGATGATACACTGTTGTGTCATCCCCAGAAGAGCTCTCTAGCCGAAGCATCTTCTGTATTCTCTGATGAATCTTTCTAACAGACAGAGGTTATAGGGTTTCTAGATCTAAGAAACAATTTCACACAGTTCGGGTAAACCGTTTAAGCCTTATATGTAAGGAAACCTGAAGACTAGAAGAAGAAAAAAATTAAACTAATTTTTTCCCTTCCACACCCCAAGACTCTAAAACAACTAAAGGGATTCCTAGAAGTTGCAGGCTTTTTTATCACCTTTGGATTACAGGATACAGGGAGATTTCATGATCCCTCTATCAAATTATGAAGAAAGACAGATACCCATATTTTAACCTAGGAACCTGATTAATACTTTCACTCTCTACCCCACTCTTTTTCAAGAGGCTAAAAATCAACCATTCAGGTTCTTTGATCCTTGGCTTAAATTTCTGCTTGGCAATAAAGTTAGAGCCAAATCCAGCTCTTTCCTCCAGAGACGTTCTGCTAAGGATTAGAGAGCTGTTCGGGGAAGCTCTTGCTCTTGCCTTTCTGCGCTGAGGGGGCCAAGACTGAGTTCTTGCACCATACTTGGAGTCACGCTTCCGTCCCTTCTCCACTGCTGGCTCTGAGAAATAACAGCTTTCAAGAGTGTTTGGCCCAAGGCAAATCTCTTTTCTGTGGCTGCTGGATTTTGGTACCATGCTTCCAGAGCAGTGAGTTTCTCCACCTCGGGACCCTTCTAGAGCAAAGGTGACCTTTGCTTATCTATGAGCCATATTCAAAAAACTGGTCTAGATTTAATCCTGAAACTCTCAAAGAATAAATACAAAAGCATTAGCTCAAGTTTATCTGCCTTTCAGTCATTACTTCCTTCTCCCCTGGAAAATGATGCAGACCAGTTTCATAGCACAGGGCAGAGGGACTGATTTTTATAACACAAATAAATTCATTGATAGAAGGAAACATTCCTAGGGAACTTTATCAGTTTAACATAAACTTTAAATAAAACCAGTTATTAATTAATAGGTCTGGCTAGTCCAGAACAGAGTCAGTAAGACATTTGTCCACCAAAAATGCCTCAGTTCTTCCCATAATGCATTGCAGTAAAGTGCCACACTCCTTCCCATAGTGCCTTGTGGTAAAATGCTTCACTCTTTCCCATAATGCCTTGCATTCCAGCCAATAGGAAACAAAGCCAACATGGCCCTTTCAGCCAAAGACACTACTCCTTCTTCCCATAATGCTCTGCATATACTTCTGCCCCCTGAAATTATCATCCCATCATAGAGAGACCCACCAATTAGAGGATAGTATCGTATCTTTCCACTTCCTGATATCCTATCCCCACCCTCTAGGCTATACAGGACACTTACACATTTTGCTCTGGGCCACTCACCATTTTTAGAGCAGTCCAGCTGGTTCCTCCCCCCACCCCTTAATAAAGCCTGTTATAGATACCTAGGCCTTGGCATATTTTCTTTATCATTAACATATAGGCACAGCTCCATTCCCCATAAGACTGCCCCTCACCACCATTTCTTTTCAGAACATCATGCCAGGCCAGCCACTGTTATCAGAGTTATTACGATAACTGTGGCTCTGAAAAAGAAAGGCCTATAGATGGGTATGGTCCTGGGGTCACAGGAAAAATGGGGGGGGGGCAGTGTCATAGACATCTGCAGCAGGATGGAATAGAGCCTTAACAGGCCACCTTCTCCTACTGTTTAGAATACATAGTTCCAAAGAATGTCACTTAGTCTCTCTCTACAGCTACACCTGGCCTAATTCAGTGTTTTGGATATCTAGCAGATGGGGAGTTATAATATTTCCCTTCTATTATTTGAAATTATTTGGAGGTCCTATATCATCCATATATCCTATACCTTGTGTCATTTGGAGGTCCTCCACTGAAATAACTGGACAGAATTTGTGTTTGTTTCATAGATTCTGGTTTCTTGTTTCATAGATTCTAACTTTTATACAAGGTCCTACAGCTCTGATGAGTCACCCAGCCACCCGAGCAGGGAAGCTGCTGGATCTCAGAGGATAAGAACCAACAAATGCACTGTGCCAAAGAGTGTAACCAAGAGGGAAAAAATCGCCCATGCTTCCACAGAAAACAACATGGTCAAGTAAGGCCGTGACCCATCCTGATGGCTGACACAGGAGCATCAAGGATCCATGCATGGACCCAAAGTAACGCCTGAGGAGGCTTAACTGACTTTTTTTTTAAATTTTTATCTTTACTAATACATTATGAATACGCATCAAAATCGCATTCAACATTGACAGTTTGTACCAGAATATGACATGACTTGATTCTCATTTTTTCCCCTTTTCCCTCCCTCCTGCCTCCCCCCCACCCCCTATATACACAATCTTTGTTTTCTTTTCTCTTTATTATTACCACATTCGTTTCCCCCTCGTTATTTACCTTTACACTCTTTCCTTTTAAATATTTTCTACTTCACAATATCAACTATACATACTACAACTCATTTACAACTTCATTTTCTCATGCCAGAGAAAAGATACGATATTTACACATCTGTGACCTGTTTATTTTGCTTATGAGGATGTCCTCAAGGTACATCCATTTGAGTATGAATGACTCAGTCTTATCGTTTTTAATGGCAGAGTTCTACTCCATTCTGTAAAAGAACCACATCTTCTTCATCCAGTCTCCAGTTGATGGATATTTGGGTTGTTTCCAAGATTTAGCCATCACAAACTGAGCTGCTATAAAAGCTACCTATGAGAAGCCATCAGCCAGCATCATACTAAATGGTCAAAAATTAACTGACTTTGATAGATAACAGGAAGTGTAGTAGCAAAAGGGACTTGAAAGTACTTGAGAGAATCAGAACTTGGGATAAACAAGAACTTTTATTTGCTAGCAAAGGATCAGCGGGAGGTAAATGAGTCCCTCCTAGGTTGACTGACCAAACTTCTCCGTCTTCCAGCCAGGTTTATAGATAACAGGGAGGTGTGACACCTGGTTGAAACTACGCGTTTCACTTGCACATCTGCAAGTGGTCCAGCTGGACTTTATCAGGACTTAGTTACCAAGGTTACAAGTAGGTTACTTTCGAAGTTGGGGAAAGGGGTGATTCTAGTGGGAAGATTTATGGGGAGGAGCAGGGAGCTGGAAGGTCACTGTTGGCTAACAGGCAGGTGTTACATTGTAGGAGTAAAGGCGGGGAGAAGGCTACAAAGGAAAGTTGACTTAACAATATTAACAAAATAAAGCAGTCAGGAACAAAGATTTGCAAGATAAACAGTTTTACAGAATAAAGGGGTATAAGGAGAGGCTACTAATCCTAGTAACACATTTGACTAAGGCAATCATTTCTTTGAAGACTTCACAATTTCATCACCTGTGATAGAGGTTCATTTTGATTGACACAGGTCTCACTTTAACTTAGTCTAATATGCCTAGAAGAAAGGTGAAATTGCAGTTACTAAATCACAACCATAATAATAAAGCTAAATATTAAAAAGGGCTCCAATTACTGACCCTGTCTGGCAGTTTCTTGTTATATTGGTAGCTGCGTGTTATTATGGGTCACTAAAAAATTATCCATCTATAAAAGCTCAACAAGAGTTTTTTAATTTCTTAGGTAAAATTGTCTTTCAAATCACTGAGTGATCTTCTTACAGCTAAAACTAGAGAGATGTATGACAAAATATCAGACTCACAAACAACTTCCATCAGAAGAGGGTCTAAGAGCCACAGGGTTATGACCGCTATTTAAGTCCCAAAAAGCTCCTATACCTGGCTCTTCCTCCAGCCTGCCTTTCCATTCTGGTGCTCATGCTTTAAGCATTATATGTGACCCACGGAACTAGATTTACTCCATGTTTATCCTGAATCTGTCCCCTCCTCCTCCCTGACCAAACAGAATCTTGAGAATGTGACTCCACCTAACTTCTATATGCTTGTGCTTCCTCAAAACAGATAAAAATGTGGAGATAATTTTAAAACCTGTTTGGTTCTACAGCTGTCCTGTGCTGTTCTGCCCCTGACCCTTTAACCCATTCCTGTACTCCTTTATATAAGCCCACTGTAGTTTCAGTTCTGGGTTTTACTTCACTAGGGGGTGAAGTCCACATGTATGAATAAACTTCCATCTTTTAATATCCACTGGTGTTCTGGTGTGGAATTATCTCTTGATCTGTGGCATTACATTATACATGCTCTGATTTCTTTAAGAAATTTTTTTGCTTAGAGGCTGCCAAACTCCAAGTGATCATAGAGACAGAATTAACAAATAGCGTGCTGAACTCTTTTTATGAGGATCCACTAGATTAACCTTGTAAAAAGCTCCTAACTACTAACCTACAACGTGACTTCTATCTGAAGCCTTAGATTAGCTCTCTGGAGGGGGTCCCTGACTGTAGTCTCCCACACTGACCCTTCTCAGCTTTTCATCTACACCTCCTCCCTCCTAACTAAAGTTAGGGGTACTCCTTAGAGGGGCAGATTGTAGAGAGTTAAGTGAATTAGACATGTTACCAGCAGTTAGGAAGGTCCTCAGGAAGTCAATATTGAAGTCAATCGAAGTCACTTAACTAACGGTCAGTATTCAAAAAGGAGGAACTATTCCACCCACATACTCCTGTGGATAAACAGCAGTGATTGATATTCTAAATAGGCATCAGTCACTTTAACTGTGGACCAAAATCTCCCTAGGCCATTTCCTTTCAGGAAAATCTTTATTAATTCATACATCATTACTATGCAAAAAGTACGCTTTCTCTTTCCCATGTTGACAAGGATTTAGTCAATATTCAATTGGACTTATTAGTTGATCATAATTTTGTCCACCTAATGCCCACCTTGTGATTTTCCACTGGATCTTATTAGATGACTATAGTTTTGTTCCACTTTGTACTCACCTTCCTTCAAGGGTTTAAACCATAGAAACCCCCTAAAAAAAATGGGGCCCCAGGCCACTCACTTTTTGGTACCCTTTCTCTCCTACACAGAAGCTATATTTTCTCAATAGATTCTTCTTTTTTTTTTTTTTTTAAGGTTTTTTGAGACAGGGTCTCGCTTTGTGGTTCAGGCTGGCCCTGAGCTCAGCCTCAAACTCACATCACAGCAATCCTCCTGCCTCTGCCTCTCGAGTGCTGGGATTACAGGCGTGAGCCACCACGCCCGGCACTGGTATGTGGTATTGGTTGCCGCTGGGGTGAGTCTCCACACCCAGTATTGTTATGTGGTTACCGGGGATTGAACCCCGGTCCTTGCGCTTGCAAGACAGGTGCCGGAACCACTGAGCTATATCCCCGGCCCCCTCAATAGATTCTTCTTTCTCTTAAAAAAGGAAAAAGAAAGATGTTCCCTGTTCCTGGACAGGCAGAAACCAAAATGACCATACGCCAAAAACTGACACACAGATTTAGTTCAGTCTGAACCAAAATACTAACAGTGTTAGTACTCACACAGGCAGGGAACAATCCTAACATTTATATGAAACTGGAGTGGTGCTCCCCTCCCTGTGAGAGAACAGACCTGCACTGGAGAAGCAGCACCCTGGCCCAGACAAGCACAGCAGGGGGCAGCAGAGGCGAAGACTAATAGTAAATGGACCCAATCCTGGATGCAAACAAGACCTGAAGAGACAAGTGAGCAGCCGGACCCCACCACACACACACACACACACACACACACACACACACACACACACACACACTGCTGACCTAAGTTCAGCAGCCCACTCAAAGCTCCACCTCACAGCCTGCATCCTGCAGGATGTACAACCTGACCTAGCCGATAACATTCCCCATCTACCCATGGATACAAAGTTTGGTTTGAATGGTGACTATAGTCTGGGGGAAATGAACAGGGCAGCCTCCAATGCAAGAAAGGCACCTAAAAATCCATAGGCACTAATGCCAGGTATAGAAAATCATGTCCGGCTGGATGTCAAGACAGCCGATCATGGAAAGAAATTATTCATTCAGTAACACAGGAATTTTTCTTTGACTCAGTCATTTTGGTTTTGGTTATTGTTATTGTTGGCGGTGGTGGTGGCGGTTTGGGGGGATTGTATTTTTTATCTTTCTTTCATTAGACTATGTAGGTATTTGGGGTTTTTCTCTTTTAGTTTCTGTTTCACCTTTTATCTTTTTCCCTTTCAACTTTTCCTCTCTTTCTTTTTACCTTTATTTTGCTGTTTTATCTTTATTTACCTATATTTTGCTGTTTATGTTTTTCTTTTTTTTAATTTATTCTAGTTCTCTAAAACTATTGATTTCATTTTACTCTTTAATAGGACCTTTTACCTTACTTTTCTCTCATCCTTTTCAAAACCAATCAATTCTTCAAATCTTTTTTTAATCCTCCAGCTGCTCACTCTCCACATTTAGTAGTATAACTACAAAACTTTATGAACCTCTAGATAAATAGTTAATTTTATGTTATTACTATGGAATATTGTGATATTGTTATAGAAATAGTTATTTTTATTATTTACTATAATCATTGGCCAAGGTTTGATTTGTCTTAGTGTTCATACTATAAGTATAGATCTTTTTTATATGGACAAGGTTAATAATTTATTGATCCTTAAAAGTTTGTCAATATTTACTTTACATTTAATACTATAATTGATGCTGACTTTATTATGATATCCAAGGTAACAGAGTTCTTGCTTGTAATTGATTTTCTTGAGATGGTAATATCTATATTGCACTGGGGTTATTAAAAATACTGTGGCCACTCCGGGAGAAGTAGGTACAGAATCCAAAAGGTTGCAACTGCCCATCTCAGGTAAATGGAAGTGCTTGGGTGCAAGGACAGTAATTAAGCACATCCAGAGGACATTACAGAGATCTCCATACTAGAAGAAAACTTTCCACTATAATAGCATGAGAAGACAACTCCACAAAATGCTTCCAAAAATTTCCACCTCCCCCACGGCTGATCCATGGAGCTTCAAAGAGAAGGGAAGAAAACCAAAAACCTTACAAACAAAACTTTATCAGGTGAGATAACAAAATAGTCAAACAAGGTCATTGGCAAGCTCACGAAAGGTATAAATAATAAGATTGTGGGCCAATTAAATAAAATCAGTTAATCTAAAGAAGATTCTAGTAAAGAGCTGAACAAAACACACGCGACCAGCAGAGAAAAGAAACACAGTCCAACAAGGGCTTCAATTAGAAATTCAGAAGGTTAAAAATTCTACTGGAATTATAGGGAACACAAGTGACCAGCATGAGGACAAAGTCTCAGAACTAGAAGGCAAGGCTGTTGTCAGTGGCCAGTTAATCAGAGATACCTTAAAAAAATAAACATGATAAATGGACCTAACAGTTTCTGGATGACACAAAGTAGACTAACACTAATTGGGATTAGTGAAAAATCAGAAGGTAGCAATAATGGCATAAAAAATAATAGCCCAAACTTTCCAAATAATGTAAAAGAATTAAACATGAAGATAAGTGATGCACATAGAGCCTCAAATATACACAACCAGGAAAGAATCTCTCCATGACACATCATCGTTAACATCCCAGAAGTCCAACATAGTGACAGCATCTTGGCAATAGTTAAAGAAAAGCAATGAATCACTTATAAAAGAAAATCCATTAGAATTACAGCAGATTTCTCGACACAAAACTCAAAGGCCAAGAAAGCCTGGGTGAAGTGTTTTCAAGTCCAAAAAGAAAACAATTTCCAAGTGAGCTGATGTATCCCGCAAAATTATCTTTCAAACTTTATAGAAAAATAGAGACTTTCAGGATGAAGAGCACCTAGAGAAATTCATGACCACCAAACTCATACTCTGTGAGGCAATGAGCTAACAATGACAAAGAATCCAACAGAATGAGCGAATCAGGTACGAGGAGTTAAGTGAAGGGAATGATAGGGATGTTCCGTGCAACACGAACCTTAAAGATTCTTATATTTAAACAAAGTGAACTTAAAGCCAAAACTGATGAAAAGAGGCAATGACAGTTACTACATACTGGTTAAGAGAATAATCCAAGAGGATAATTATTAACATGAATCACTGAACAATGGTGCTCACAGTTTCATAAAACAAGTATTACTGGACATAAAGATCAGCTAGGCATATACACAATTACAGTGGGGGCCTCAATACCTCCTGTCACAACAGACAGATCAGTGAGACAAATGCCAGAGTTGAACAAAACTTCTGAACAAGTGAACTTAATATCTACAGAGTGTTGGACCACCCAACAAAAAAATGAACACATTCTTTTCAGCGGAACATGAAACTTTCTCTAAAATAGACCAAATACTAACCAATAAATCCACCTTAAGTAAATGTAAAAGAATTAAAATTATATCGGCCATATTACCAGACCATGCAGTAAGGAAACTGGAAATCAATAACAAAAGAAAACACAGAAATTATGCAAACATAATTGCACGGAAACTAAACAATACACTCTTAATAATGTGTTGCAGAAGAATTAAGACAGTTTTTAGAACTGAACAACAATGCCAGTACAACTTGCTAGACCTTATGGGACATAATGAAAGCAGTCATAAAGGGAACTAAATGGCTCTGAATGCACACGCCACAAAAACAGAGTGAGCCCAAACAAATAATATAATGATGCACCTCAAAGTCCTGGGAAAATAAGAACAACTCAAAGCAAAAACTACTATAAGGAAGGATATCATAAAGACCCAGGTCTGGACAGGTTCACTGCTGAATTCTACAAAAACTTCAGAAAAGTTGTAATACTGTTACATAACTTAGTAACACTGAAAGGAAAGGAGAACTCCCTAAGTCATTCCTAAAATATTCTGTTACTCTGATTCCAAAACTAGATAAAAATACAACCAAAAGAGAAAGCTATAAAACAATCTCCTTATTTAATATAAGTAGAAAAATTCTCAACAATATACTGGCAAACCAAATGCAATGAATCATCAAAAAGATCACATGAAATGACCAGGTAGGCTACATTCCAGGGATGCAAGTATGGTTAAACATATGCAAAGCAATAAGTGTACTTTATATAGAACCAGAAGCAAAGACAAAAATTCCACGACTGGGGCCAGGGATTTGGCTCAGAAGTTCCAGCGTCTGCCTGGCAAGCACAAAGTCTCGAGTTGGATCCCTGGTATCACATATGACAATGCCAGGCCTGATGGCTCATACCCATAATCCCAGCACGAGGGAGGCACAGGCAGGAGGATTGCTGTGAGTTCAGGGCTAGTCTGTACTACAAAGCAAGACCCTGTCTGAAAAAAAACTAAAAAAAAATTTAAAATTTTTTTAAAAATTCCATGGCCATCTCAATAGATAAAGCCTAAATCAGACACATAAGCTTAAATATCACATAGTTTCTCTTATATGGAAATCCCAGAGTAAAAATAGAAAGCAAAATTTTAAAAATTCAAGAATAAAAGTAGGAACATAGACTGTTCTGAAATGAGAATGGGATTAAGAGATCTGGGGGGAGAGGGAGGGGGTACAGAGGGGAGGAAGGGGCAGGGCATGAACATAAAGGAACTGGGATGTACTAGGTACGTGAATCAACTCCATTCAAGGAACATAAACATTATGCACTATACACATGTACCAAAAACAGGAAGAGACCTAAGAAAAGGGTGGAGAGGGAGCCAGGGAAGGGGAAGGGGAAGACAAGAGACGTGAAATGCCTTCTGTAGATGTACTAACATCTCACAAGAAATGGGAACGTTATGTTCTATATATATGTGTTCAAAAAAATACAAAAACATTTAAACTTCTACCTCTTCTCATGATTAAAAAAAAAACACTGATCTGAATAGTTGAGACCTTCTCTCAATCTGATAAAAACCATATATGACAAACCTACTGTCAACATGATATTAAATGGAGAAAATATGAAATGTTTCTTCTGTAAAATCAGTAATGAGACAAGGATATCCATTATAACCACTTCTGTTCAGTATAGTAGAAACATCAGCAAAAGCAGCTGGGCAAGAACAAGAAATAAAAGTGATATGTATAGAAGAAAAAAGTCAAATTAACATTTATTACAGATGACATGGTCCTCTACATAACAATCCAAAAATCCTACCAAAAACTCTTAAAATTAGTAACCAATTTCAGAGCCGGGGATATAGCTCAGTGGTTCTGGCGCCTGTCTTGCAAGCTCAAGGACCCGGGTTCGATCCCTGGTAACTACATAACAATACTGGGCGTGGAGACTCACCCCAGCAGCAACCAGTACCACATACCACAGCGCCAGGCGTGATGGCTCACATCTGTAATCCCAGCACTCGGGAGGCAGAGGCAGGAGGATTGCTGAGTTCGAGGCTGAGTTCAGGACCAGTCTAACCTACAAAGCAAGACCCTGTCTCAAAAAATAAAAAATAAAAAAAAGCTGGTAAGGAATAATCAATGAAAAATTGAAAAATAGTTATCAGAACATTAGGAGAAAACTTATGTTTTTATTCCTTCTATTAGAGAGGCTTATAGAAATAACATGAATTCTCAGGGTTTCTTGTCATTTTCCATAAATTATTCCTTTCCTGGTCACTGGCTGCAATCTTACCTTCTAAGTCTGAAATTCTTTCCTCGCACCTGACCATCCTGTTTTTCAAACTTCCATTGGAGATTTTAATCTCCTGGAAATCATTTGAAGCTGTTAAACAGATTGCATTACTTTCATAATCTGAGATTCTACCCTGTTCCCAATTTCTTCTTTAGCATTATTAATCATACTTTTCATTACGGACAACAACTCTGTTTTTATCTCAGAAATTATTCCTGATTTCCATTCGACTAGATCCTCTCTGGTTACCAGTTCTGAGAGTCCTAGTGATTGAGCTTCAGTTTGTTCTAGTTCCCTTCACCAAGGGCAGACTCATACTTGGCTTCACCAATACTAATGAACAAGTCAAAATAGTTAACAAGGGAGGAAGAACTTCCAGATGTAATGAATGTGAAATATAAATCACAGTTTAGTAAAGAATATTTTATTTGAAGTACAAAGACAGGTTATCATTCATGTGCCAAAGAAGAGAGAATGTACCTTAAACAGAGCGCTTCCTCATGACACTTGATTCCACCAACAAAGACCATTTTGGCCATCACAGGTTCGGGATATTCCAAAACAAAGTCCCTGCGCAACAACCAATTTGGTGTGTGGCTGAAGAGATCATATGCTGTGACAGGTGTCTGGAGAATTTCAGAGGTGATTTTCTATGGCTGTCTTTAAATAATAAGAGCAAATTAATTGCTCCTGCAAGTAGAAAATATACTTCTGTACTCCCTCTTTGAAATTCATGGCCTCTGAGAACCGCAAGTGAAAACTGGGAACGTGAGAGAGAAACAGAAGCATGGCACTGGGCACCCGCTTCAATATAAGGGCAAAACAACCCTCTAGCAAAGACTACAGATGGCAGTATGGATCCAGAAACACAGCACCAAAACAGCTCTCCTTTAGGTACTGAACTAATTTTTTTGGTTGTGAAAAGAGTTCCCGCAGTTTGAATAAACAAAATTCAAAGCACTTTTACATCGACTGGTTAGTTTAGAAAACATACTTTTTCCTGGGCTTTCCATTTTGATTCAGCAAACAACGTGAATATCTGGTCAAATCCTCCAAGGTGTAAGGAGTTGCATACTGCTTTACTCTAAAATTCAGCAAGTGTCCCAGTTCCCAACTCACCCCTGGCCTGACCACAACCATCTCGAGCCTGCTCTGGACAACTTTTACCGCCGAGCGCATGGTGAACCAGTAGCTCCCGTCCATGGGCACCACCAGCAGCCTGTCTGCCTGGGCAAAGCCAGATGCCACCAAAAGACACAAGTACAGAGGGAGAGAGGCAGATGAACGTGCAGGAGCCATGGGGACCGCAGCCCAGAGCCACACAGATGTGCAGACTCTCAGCTGGTGTGAAGTACGGAAGACAAAAAGATGGAGACATAAAACCTATCCTCAGAAGAGACCCCATACATTCAGATATAAACTTATATTCACAGAAATATTTATTTGAACAATGATTAATGAGCCCTCTTGCAGACTTTATCTCCTGAGGTGTTTCTAGAAGAAGTCTGTCTATGACCACTGATCTGGGGAAACCCTAACATATCCTGCTCTGTGATGATAGAAACAGGCTGTGAAGCCACGGCTTTCGCTTGCAGAACTCAGCAACACAAAGGGGCAAAATAAGTCCGAATAAAGTTTTCATTATAAGAGTACAAGAAAAAAAGATGAGACAGTGAAGTTTGCACTTTCTCTTCACACTGTGAAAGGCTCTGTCCTAATAAAGAAATTATCAACCCAGATTCGAAGTAAACACTGGAAGAACATTGGACCTAACCTCCTCACTGTTTTGAAACAGCAGTTCATGAGTAACTCTACATGGATAAAAATCGTTGTTGGCCTCATTCTACAAGGCTTTATCCTTCCTTTTCACCCTGAGACTGATATGCTGAAACCTGATTAGCAGGCCACTGGCCTCAGCTACACGCGTGCTCTACAGAGCTGAATGAAATTCAGCAAGAGGGCTAGGAAGAAAAGGTCACTATCAGCATACCAATCATTTCTCTGTGCCACTCCACAGTGGGAACCTCCTGGAGCTGATGCTATTTGGTGTGGAAAAAACTGAGTCTTTAATCAGCCTGTCCTCGCATTTCTAAGACGCTTCCACTCTGCACGCTCCTGTGCTCACTCACAGGGAACACCAGTGAGAAGTGCACTACAGATCACACAGGGCGCGGTGGAAACAAAGAAAAGAGGCTGTTACGATACTGACCGCCGTGTGAACTGAGGCAGGAGCTCAGTGACGTATCTGGTGGGAGCACATGCTCACAGATCCCACCCAAACTCAAAGAAAAATTGCACAGCTGAGCTGCTTGTCATAAGAAGCAGACTAGGAAGCTCAAACTAGCTTCATCACTGGACTATCATTTTATTTACACGGGGTCAAGGTCCACCAAAGTGATCCCACTCAGATAGGAACACTCACACTCTGAATCTGGCTTTACACAGGAAGTCCAACACTTGATAAAATGCAAGGCCAGCTTTGCAATATTTCTGAAAAACACATACGCTAACCCTTCTTGACCGGGGAGGGTCAGATCTCTACCAATCACCAGAAGTCATACTTGGATGAACCCAAGAGGCATTCCAGCATTGTGCATGTCTAAAGAGCATTGCCCCCAGGTCACTATTCTTTCAGAAAAAGATCCTATATAATAGTAGAGACCAGGCCACATCTTTACCAACTGCAGATCCCCAAGAGCAGAGTTTCCTGGCCAGATTACAGAGCTTCTGACCAGCCTCCTCCGAAGCCACTGACATACTCAGCCTGGAGCTTGGATGGGGGGTTGCATAATGGTTTCCCAAGACAGTGGGGCACAGGCAGCTGCCATCCCTGATGTCAGAGTGCAGACTGTGCCATCCCAGACGTCAGAGTGCAGACTGCGCCATCCCTGACATTATAGCGCAGACTGCGGCCCAGCCACCGGAAGAGCTCATAAGAAGCCTGTCTGCCTGAGCTGGAAGTGCGCTTATCCTTCTTGAGTCACACTGCAGAAATCTAGCTGTACAGTAGGCATCTTGAGTCATAACTGCCACAATACTTCTGGCATAAACCTGAACCCTGTGCTCTGCTTGGTTTCTCAGGAAACTATAATAAAGTAAATCCATCAGGGTGAGAGTCAGGGCTATATGCTTGATCCTGTGCCACTTGTACCAGGAAAGTGACTAATATCTTTGATTTCTGCTCAATCTAAATGTATATAGTCAAGCGTGGATGAAGGTAAAACTCCTTCTCTCTGAGCGAAGTTGTAAAGATCCACTTTTACTGCTACTGCTTTTGACCATAAATCAGCCCATAAGGTCTTAATAAAATTATACTGCAGTGATTCTGTTTCTTTTTGCCTCCATTCTCTTCACAACTTTTCCTCATGGCCATTGGTGCTTTTATATAAGATGATCCCAGAACACACAGAATTGATTTAAGAGTGAATATCTATGCCTTAAAAGGAATCAGCAAAGTCTAGAACTAGAACGATCTCCTGACATGCACAATACCAAATAAAGTCACAGAGATTCTGAAGAGTAAGCAATTGAGTATAGTGGTACATGCCTATAACCCAAGAACTGTGGAAGGGTGAGGCAAGAAGATTGAAAATTCGAGCTCAGCTTGGGCAACTTAGAGAGGTAGGAAGGACCTTTCTCCAAAATATAAATAAACAAACAAACAAAAGGGATGGGGATATATCTCATGTAAAGACCTTATATTTAATCCCTAGTAGTCCCAAAATAACAAACAGTAATCATATCACCTATGAAACAAACTTTAAAACTTCCAATAATTGATACAAAGGAAATGGAAATTTATAAAACACCTGAGAAAGAGGTCCAGGGATTTAGCTCAGTGGTTCCAGCATTTGCCTAGCAAGGACAAGGTCCCAAGTTTGACCTCCGGTATCACATACCCCAATACTGGGCTTGGTAGCTCACACCTGTAATCTCAGAGTAGGGAGGCAGAGGCAAGAGGATTGCTGTGAGTTCAAGGCTCACCTGAGCTATATAGCGAGTTCAAGACCAACCTGAACTATGAAGTGAGACCCTGTCTCAAAAAACTGAAAAAAAAACAAAAAAAACAAAAAAAAAAACTCTGAGAAAGAATTCAGAACAAAGCTTGAAATGGGCAGGGAACCACATGAAAAGAGAAAGAATTCTTAGAGTTTCAGGATGTCAGAATTGAAGTAGAAAATATTCAGTGAGTGCTCAGAAGCAGAATTATTAAAACTGAAGACACGAACAGTAAACTGGGAAACAGAACATGAAAATTACACAAAAAGAGGAGCCAAAAGTAAAAGAACTGAAGAATGAAGAAAGCCTACAAGACTTGTTGCACAATAGCAAGAGACAAAAACTCTCCTCAGAGAAATTGAAGAATTAAAAGACAGCCAGAAAGCACAATTCAAGAAATGATGAGTTAGCCTACCCCCTCATAAGAAGAGAGAGGCCAGCAACCTGTAACAAGAAAGACAAAGGCAAACCCTAGAAGAGAACATGAGGATACTGACTCTCCAAACAATGGAAACTCAGGACAAAGGCTAGGCTTCTATAATGTTTGAAGCATGCATGAGGAAATGGGTTTGTCCCCAGCACCACAAAAAAGAAAAGAAAGGAAGAAGAAATTATGGGTAAGGAATAAATCCAAAGGGGAAAGAAATAAGGAAGCTATAACTCATATTAGAAAGAAAAACACCACTCTGACTTTCAGCAGATTTCTCAGCAGAAATTTCATGCATACAGAGAGTGGGAAAATAGATTCAAAAAAAAATTTTTTTCTGAAGGCAAAAACTAACATGCAACAATATTTTATTCATCACAGCAGAATAAATGAGAATCAAATAACAACTTTCCCAAACAAAAGTTTAGGGAGCTTGTCTTTTACCCCTGAACTTGTTTGTCACCAATGAAGTTTCAGATCTTTAGACTGAAACCCAAAATCAGTAACTAATAATGTAAAACATATGAAAGTGCAAAACCAGTGGTACAGGGAAATTCTATAGAGCCACATTCAGAGCACACAAAGTTGGCAATGGTTGTGTGTAACAAAATTTTAACTTTACTACAAGAAAATATAGAAAAAACTATAAAGTACTATAGCAAAAACAGTCAAGCAATATACCTGGAAAATGATATATATTATTATATCTAAACATAAAACATAGGAATAAAAGTTGATGTTCAACTGAAATGGACTTGTTAGCATAAGACTTGTTAGTTACATACCATATAAGCCTCCTCGTAACCTCATGAGAAAAAATTTTAGTAAAATCCCAGAACAACAGAAAGGATTCCAGACATGCCACTCTATAAAACCCGGAAACCACAAAAGAAAATGGAGGGAAAAGAAGAAAGAAACAAAGTATCCATAAAACAATCAGAAAAAAATCTAACAAAAGTGGAAGTCATATATTCTTACCTATCAAGAATTATTCTAAATGTAAATAATTTAAATGACCCAATCCAAATAGTGACTGAACTGATTTTTTATTTAAAGAAAAACCAATGATATGGTTCATACAAATATTCATTGCTTTAAGGACACTCAAAGACCAAAAGTGAGAAGATGAAATAGGTATTTTTATACAACACGAAATAAACAAATGCAAACTTTGACAGTAAAAAAAAAAAAAAGAAACAAAGTTTATGTATATAGGGTTGGGGGTTGTAGGGAGGGCAAAAAAAAAATAGAAAAAATGAGAATCAAGATTTGTCATGCACTAGTACAAACCTTCAATGTTGAATGTCACCATAATGTATGTATAAAATGTACCAATAAAATCATTTTTTAAAAAAATCTGAGCTCAAAAGGTAGAAAGCCAGGGCTAGGGATTTTAGCTCAGTGATTTTGTTGTCTGCCTGGCAAGCACATGGTCCTGAGTTCAATCCCCAGTACCACATATCACAGTGCCAGGCATAATGGCTCAGGCCTGTAATCCCAGCACTCAGGAGACAGAAGCAGGAAGATTGCTATGAGTTCAAAGCTAGCCTGGGCTACGTAGTGAATTCAAGGCCAGCCTGTATTGCAAAGCAAGGCCTTGTCTCAAAAAACTAAAAAGTAAAAAGAAGTAAGCGCGCTGGAAATGTACCTCACACATACACAATCAGGACTACGATTAGCTCATTACCACACACCAAGAATTCTGTGGCTTTATATTTCATCTGAATATGAAGGTCTTGTGGTGATACAGTTCTAGCCATTTGTCTCAGTTTACAACTGAAGTTTTTACCCAAAGATACATAAGAGTCAGACCTGCAGTATATATGATCTAGGGACTGCACAGCTGGAGAATCCACATCCCAGAGGGATACGCTGACTGAGCTCATAAATTACCCCAGTGTGGAATCCAGGACTCAAGAGTCCAGCTTCTCTGCCTCCTGTTTTAATTCCTAACACCCTTCCCACGTGAGTCACTGGTAGGGAACACTATCTTGTTGGGCTCTCTGTGGCAGGGTTCATGCTAAGGAAGTGACATGAAGATACAAGTGGAAAGAAAAGGCAGGAATCTCATAGAGAACTTCTGAAAAGCAACAGAAGAGTTGGGGAGGAGAAGGATAGAGGGTGGCAGAAACGAATGCCATTGAGCCTTAGGAAGATGAGATGAC